>PPHD01000125.1:0-38265 GCA_002909625.1 Bambusicola thoracicus
GGGGTGGTTGGTAGCCCTGCCTGGCAGGGGGGTTGGAGATTCATGATCCTTGAGGTCCCTTCCAACCCAGGCCATTCTGTGATTCTGTGAAGGCTGTTCTGATTGTTTTCCAACTTCTACTTTAGAAACGCTTGTTTGCACTTGAGGGTTTTACTGTTAAAAATACAGATTACTTATTTTCACTTGGAAAGCAAAAGTGAAGTCCAGCTCTGTGCATCTGTGCATACACTCATCTGTGAGTGACTGAGCAGGTGCCTCTTTGCTAGTACACATGAGAGGTACCTTGGGGTATGTTTTTCAGCTCCTGGGTTTCGACTTGTTAATTATTTATAAGTAATTTCCCTTTTCCTAGGGGTGGTTCTCTGTCAGTTAAGTTAAAAGCAGGAGACTTTGCATGTAGTGAAATGAAATTTCACAATCATAGTTGTGAATCTGTCTCATTCTAATGTGGGTTTTTTGTTTTGTTTTGTGGCTTTGTTTCTTCCAGTTCATGTATTAAAAAGATTGAGGATGGAGCAGATGTTATTTATGAGTTTATAGTATGTGAGAGTGAATGCTAAAGTTTTCTAAATGACAGGCTTTACACATTGGGCTTTGCATCTTTTGTAGATAGGCATCCTTTGATTCTGTGGCTTCAGTTGCTTGTTCTGTGCTTGCTGCTAGTTAGCTAAGCCTGGCCTTAGTGTTACTGTAAGGACATACTTGTAGACAGGTATGGACAATGCCTGGAGTTTTGCTATTTGGATGATTTCAAAATCATCTGGGGGATTGTGATGTGTGGCAGGATTGCATTTATATAGTTACTGCTCACTTTTAGTCTTAGATTTATTTTAATTGTTTCATTTTAGAAAGAAGGAACTTTTAACTACCAAGAAAGATCGAGTGAATCATTGCCTGACAATATGTGAAAACATTGTTGCTCAGTCTTTAAGGTAAGAAGTCTGTCTTAAACTTGTTGCTTTAATACGATTTGCTGCATTAATAGGAATAGCTACTTCTGGTTACTAGGTACGTGTAGGCTTCCTGGCAGTTGCTGATTTTAAGTGCTCAACTTCTGTTTAAACTGAAATGGTACAATGTTTGTTACTGCTTTTTGTTGTTGTGCTTTTTTAACTGAGCCAGAATCTATTAGTTTTCTTTAAACGCTGATAGAGTGGATACTATCCTATTTCAGACAGAAAAACCAAGGCAAAGAAGTCAAATACCGCCTGATTACACAGGGAAAGAGCAGGGAAATGATCTCCTAACTTCTGATGAAACACTTATCTGCTGGATCATTTCTCCTCTTGTAAAACTGTGTGTAGTGTATATGCAGTAGAGTTCTGAAATCCCATTATGAGTAGCATTGATATTTGCTTTTTCCAGTGCACATTGTGATTTTCTAATATTTGTTTATTTAGAAATTCTCCAGAATTCCAGAAACTGCTGGGGATTGCTATGGAACTTTTTCTGCTCTGCAGTGAGGATGTAGAATCTGATGTCCGGATGGTTGCTGACGAATGCCTTAATAAAGTTATTAAAGTAAGAACTTTTAGGTATAGTGTTAACATATTCAACTACTTCTTGATGCAGTGGTATTTGTGAAGCCACGCTTACATTCTTTTAGTAGCTTTACTTATTCTTGATAATCTCTTGTAATGCAAGAATAAGCTTTGGGAAATTATGTCTTCTAAGGAGAGCTTTTTATGCATGGAGTTACGTAAATTTTATATCAGATGAAGGTATTTGAACTTGTCTGTGGTAATTCATTGCTGTGATTCTTTTTTATTCAACAATTCATTAACTCTGTTCTCTTTAAGTTAGTTAAAAATCATTTTGGGATGGGAGGAATACTCCTTTGTTTTGAAGCATGAGGTTACGTAGTATGTAGGAAAGCTAAAAATATTACTGAAAAGCTGACTGTAAGATGTTATGACTCGTTCCAGACTAATGGCATACTGTAATTCTGGTAGTGCTTTACTGAGACTTGGCAGAGGAGCTTTCAGGCATAATTAGGATAAAAGCAATGTTCTGGAGTCTGTTTATTGCCATACTGCAATCCAGAAACAAGGACTCAGTGCAGACAGCAGATGGATATTGATAGAAGGTCGGTCAAGGTCAAATTATGGATTCAACATACAAAATGAACCTTATGTGGAACTGATGTGAGCTGCTGCTTCTCGAACAGGTTTACCTTCACCTGTCCTTTCTTTTCTTTTTGTTTTTCTTGTATAACGTGCCTATGTAATTAATCTAGTTGATATAAAATGAAGCGCTTTATGAATTTGCAAATAAGAGTTTTCTTTAACTTGAAGGGGATATGTAGAAGCAGGCAAACAAAAAAAAAGTCTGTATTTCTGTAGAAATTTCAGTTCTATCTATTTGTTTGGTATCTGTATGAATTAGTAATCTGGAAAAGTTTGCTGTTTGTAAAGGTGTATCCCGTAACGACAGGGAATGAGGTAATACAAATGGTTTTTACTCCTTTCGTTTTGTCCTTTAGCACTTTATTCATCTATTCATTCTAATGTAAACATTTTTCCATTGCCAGGAGTTTAGTACTGCATGAAATGCATATGCTGTTAAGTAACATAATTTACTTAAGGAGATGCTCTTAAACAGTGTTAATGAATGCAGACTTCCTTCCTTCCCTCTTTCATGACATTGTTCCTCTAAGACTTACTGGTCTATTTCATGTTGTTGACTGGAGAGCTTTTAGGCAACTTGAAACACTTCATTTTTTTTCCAGATCATTGTATGGTAGTTTTTCTTCTAAAGATTAATTTTAAATGATGGAATCTTCTGTCAGTCATTAAGCTTGCAGTTTGACCACAGCTATGAAATGACAATAGCTGTGTGATATTCCAACAGTGTTGGAATGTATCAGACTGTTGTCAAACCTGGACTCAGTTTGTATTCTGTTTCAGTATGTGTGCTCTGTGGAAGTAACTCAGTCTTTAGGCAGACCTATCTGGTATATAAATGTGGAGGAAAAAAATCTACAGTTTCATTTCTTTTGTACAAGTAGCAGTAATTAATCCAACGGTCTCCAGTTGAATGCGTTTTAAGGACAGCTAACCCTTTTGAAGCCAAAATAATAGCTGGTGCTTCTTTTGTGTTGACTGTTATCAATGCAGAGGCAGTGAACTTCAGGAAAACTTAATTTTTAGGGGATGTAAGTGAGATTTGTCCCTAGATAGAGTGGTCTAGGCACCTGCAGCTAATAGTTAGGGTGCTTCTAACAGTATAAAGATACAAGCAAGGTAGTATTTTATTACAACGAGTAGTGTAGTGTGGGAGTCATGAAGGATGTTGGGCATACAATTTTAGGATAGGGAAATAGTGAGGAGCAACATGACCTTCACTGACCATGCAGAAGCAGTTGTGGCCTCCACAGTAGCACTTGCTGTGTAAGATTTTATAGTTGTGAGTAATCCTCTGAAGATGTGAGTTTAATGGTTGATGATCAGAACGGTGGATAGGAGGCTAGAAATCATTGAATAATCGGACAAGGATTAAAGAATCAAATGGGGGGAATATAGCACTGTATAAGTCCATAAGGCATGCATTGGCACACTATATGAAGGTCTTGTTTCAGCTGATGGAGTTATGGTGGAAATATTCATAAATAGTGGTATGTGCTAGGAAAAAAAAATGGAATAAAGGTTAATCGTGTATAAAATGTTCTGTAGGAAATTACGTGTAGTGGAACTACTCTCATTTTTCCCCACTTTGCCGTTTGAAAGGTCTAGGGAGAATGATTTGGGTTGAAATGAACGGAAAATAATCTCTTCTCAGTGCTTACTTTCATTTCACATACTCTAATCCTTAATTGGACTACAAGTTTAGAGCAGAGTAAAATGTGTGCTCTCTCACAACGTGGTTGATCAGATCCTGAAACACGATACAGCTGTTGCCCAGAATACTTGCTAGTAATAAATGGATGCAGAAAACAGGCTAATGCATAAAAGAAGGGGTTCTCAAGGGCTATTATAGGTTGTGGTACAAATGCAGCCTCAGTTTAGGATACACCTGACAGTAGGCTGGTTGAAAGTGAGGGTGTATAGCAGGGAATAACTTCCACTGCTTGCAAATACTGTTCTTGTATTTTAATAGTCCGTTCATGAGTACCTATTACTGGCTGTTGCCAGAAGGCATGGTAAGTTGGCTGTACCTGTGGTCTGATGCCATATGGCCTCTTTTGGGCAGATTGAGGTCAAGTAGCTAACACCAACTAATTTAGATACCTATAATATAGTTTAATTTGTGGGATTGTCTACATTTCTGTTTGTTCGTTGTCTAAAAGGTGAAGGAATGTTTCTTGTTAAATACAGGATAAGGGAGAGAGAATGGCTGTTCTGTATTTTTAAAGCTGTTTAACTGCAATTGCAACTTTGTTCCTTTAAAGTGCGTCTGCTCTGATACAATGTATTGACAATGTATTTTATTGCAGGCTCTGATGGATTCCAATCTACCTAGGTTACAATTAGAACTGTATAAGGAGATTAAAAAGGTGAGGTTTGCCTTCTTTCATGTCCTGCAGAATGCTATTTAGTGTTTTAGTATATGAGATTGTAGCATTAGTGTAAATAGCATATATATATTTTTTTAAGGTCAAGATCAAAACCTCACTTTTGAAAGATCTCTGCTTAAAATTATTCTACTCAGTTCCTCGCTATTGGCCCTATTTATTCAGATTTTTCCACCTCGAAAGCTTATCTGGCAGAGAATGTGTGAGCATTTGGTGTGAACAGCAGTCTGAGATAGCCTTAGTAACTCTACAGTCAAATGAATAAGCATATTAATGATGTTTGCTTCACTGAGTGAGCTGGAATGCATAACTTCAAGGAAAAAGTTGGTGAAAAGTAGGTGGAGGACACTGAAGTTCTTAATTTGCCAAAGCTTCGTGCAGGAATTATTTGACCAAGACCTGAAGTGGTCTGATACAAGTTTTAATTAGGTTGCTTCGTGAATGTGTGATATATACTTACAGCTTATGTAAGAAACATAAGTAAACATACTGAAGCATCTCTTTGCACCACAGTGCACAATGTAATGCCAATCTTTATGTCAGTTGAAGGTTTTTTTATTTTATTAGCCTGTGGATATTAAATATTTCCCTACAATTGATACAACTTCAGAAGACAAAATAAATAGGAAAAAGAAGTTTTTTTCTGTGGATGTAGTGGGTTTTTTCTGCTTATGCTAACAGTGTATCCATGAAAATTAGAAAAAACAATTTCAAAACCCCCCAGTCTAGTTTTCAGGAGGTCTTGATTTGAGAAGTATTTAGGGAAGGGTAAATAAAGTATGCAGTTGCTCCAAGTAGGGAGATTATGAATGTGGCACCTCTCAACTTCCATAGTTTTCCACAATATTAAGGAGCTCCAATATATCCTCAGGCTCAGAATCTAATCACGTTTTGGTGCACGTTAGTTGCATTATTGAGGGTGATTATATAGGTAAGTAGATACTAAATTCAGAATCTAAGCCGTTATGAAATGATACATGGAATTTTTGAGGTTCTCAAGTGCTGAAGGTTATTTACTTGTGTATCTCCATTGCTGTCAATTTTGTGCTGTATTTGTATCTCTGCAAGTGTTCCAGTGATTTTAGATTCTCATATCATCAGTTTCTTTGTTGGTTGATGACTGTGTCTGTGGTATTTTAAGCTCATTTCAACAGAATGGAGATCTCAGATGTTTCCTTCTCTTTTTTGGTTTTTATTATTCATTTTGGGTCACTTGGAAAATGCGTAATACCAACGAGAAAAATAAAGACATTCTTGGAGCTGACTTTGCTTCCTTTTGGCTAGAAAAATTTTAGGGCTTGTAGACATCTTTTGTTCTTATCTAAGTAAAATTGTATAAGGTTAAAGCAATTATGGACATTTTTAGTATGGATTGGCTTTGCTTGATGAAATGTAATGGTTGTACATTCTCTCTAGAATGGTGCTTCCCGAAGTCTTCGTGCTGCGCTCTGGAGATTTGCTGAGCTTGCTCATCTGGTTCGGCCTCAGAAATGCAGGTAAACTCATCCTAGCAAAGAATTTTCTGAAGTTTAACAAAATACAGCCATTAGCAAAGTGTTACTGTTCTCAAATTTCAAAGATGCTTCTTCCCTCACTGCCTTCCTACTCCCTATCACGTTCTTTCTGAACTAGCTTTATTGGATTAGGTGGTGTTCTTCTAGCAGAACTTCAGTTCTGTGCTGTATGTGATTTGGTGGGAGAGGGAAGTAAACTTAAAAAAAACAATGAGTTGTACTTCTTAATGTTCTTTTTGGTTTATGTAGCTAATAGATGCATTTTGTATGATTTAGTAATATTAATAATTGAGGAGTATGAATTAAAAACATTTAGGTCAGTATAATTGTTCTCACCTCAAATTTGTTTTTCTCCTTTGCCATTCTTAGACCATACTTAGTGAACCTTTTGCCCTGTTTAACAAGAATAAGTAAGAGACCTGAAGAATCTGTACAAGAAACATTAGCTGCAGCAATACCAAAAATCATGGCAGCATTTGGCAATTTTGCAAACGACAATGAGATTAAGGTACCTTCACCACAGTAGTGCTTCCTGTTATATCTCAAAGCACGGTTAAACTACTGCTGTTACCAATCAGATGTTACAGTGGATGGTATAATAACTGCATGTGTACATTAAGGCAATAGTTGTCCTTGCATGATGTAATGCTTTGGGCGGTTGAAAAAGATATTTGCTGACTTCTTAACTCCTCTCCTTTCTTCTTTATCATTAAAAGTAAAGTAACGTATCTTGTTTTTAGGTTTTATTGAAGGCTTTTATAGCTAATCTTAAGTCCAGTTCCCCTACTATCCGTCGAACAGCTGCGGGATCAGCAGTCAGCATCTGTCAACATTCGCGAAGAACGCAGTATTTTTATGCCTGGTTATTGAATGTACTTTTAGGTAAGATTCAGGAGGGGTGAAATTACATTTGCTTCAGGTATAGGTAATGTGAAATTCTTTTCTCATGTAACATGCTAAACGTGAGAGTGGTTTTCAGGCAAAAAAAGGATACTTAGACTATCAGTTACACTGCTAATGCTTTCTTTATATTGTGTTGTTGGGCCTATGCAGATAGTGATGTTATTTATATATCTCTGTGTGTGGAAGTATGAAGTCAGTAATGTTGAAAAGAAACATCCCAAGCCAGGGAAGCAAGTAGCCCATTGAAGGAGGTGTGGGGATTGTTGTCAAAGGCCTTGCACAAGAGTCTTTGAAGACTTTTATTTTTAGTTGTTGGATGGTGATGTGGTCTTTTTGTCTTAAAGAAACTATTATATGGGTACACAAAAAATCATGTTAACCATTGCCAGTAAGTTTATTCTCTTCTCATCCCCAGGCTTGTTGGTTCCTGTAGAAGATGATCATCCTACACTTTTAATTCTGGGTGTTTTACTTACGCTAAGGTATCTCATACCGTTATTGCAACAGCAAGTAAAGGATACCAGCCTGAAAGGCAGTTTTGGTGTAACAAGGAAAGAAGCAGAGATTTCACCTTCACCAGAACAGCTTATACAGGTGAAACTTATGAGGAATAACTAACCTGGAAGTATTCAGAGTGGAGTGGGAGGAAAATGTTTCATGTAGTATGATGAAAAGCTAGTTTGGCATTGAATGTTTCAGGCTCTTCATCTTGGTAACTGCTAGTTTTTCTACTGTTTGGAATTCCTGGTAAATAATTTTGATAACAAGAAGTGTGAGAAAAATGCTTGTTAGGCGCTCCTGAAGAAGCCAATGAACTTCATTAACATTAAAGTATTATTTGAAATGATTCTTCCTTCTCTAACAATAATAAGAGCATGTCTTAATGGAGGCTTCTACCAAGAAGGCGGTTAAATGACTAGAATTAAATAATCTTTTCTCTGGGAGAAGGGTGATGAAGATTAGATACACCATGTCATTTTTAATGCATTCTAATGCATTTTTAATGAGATTTTATGTGGTATGTGAGAGCAAATATAGTATATTGTGTCTTTACAGAAACTTACTCCAGTGCTTTGTTGTTTTTCAGGTTTATGAGTTGACTCTGCATTACACTCAGCATCAGGACCATAATGTTGTGACTGGAGCTTTAGAATTACTACAACAGCTCTTTAGAACACCGCCACCTGAACTTCTCCATGCCTTGACTTCTTTAGGTGGCATTGCACAGGTCAGTGTATCCAAAGATGAATCTGCCATCAGGAGCCGCAGTGGGAGCATAGTGGAGCTCATAGGTAAGATATATTTTCAGTAATTTGAGTTAAATTGAGATGACAGGCTCTTTCCTTGATGTAATCTGAAAGTATGAAGTATAAAAAAGAAAGTGTAGCATTTTTCCAGGTGCAGGATAAGATCCCTTCCTGTCCCCCCCTTTAAGTGGGTATGCATCTGTTGAGTAATGAGAAACTCCGAAGTAAATTTTTTTTGTTGGTGTTTTCTTATTTACACAGAGCAAGTTAATGGTGGTGACTGATTTTCTTTTTCCACAACATTTATGTTCTCTTCACTAAGCACCTGGCAATTGTGATTCACAGAAAGCTGATCTAACCAGAATTTATGTATTAACTCTATATACTAACTAAGAGTTTTGTGCTGAATAAGAAAACCAGCATGAAACTAAAGCATGACCTTAGCTTATCCATAACTTCAAAAATCTGTTATTAATGTTCTAGTCTGTGAAGTGCACGTTATTAAAATTGTCTTTTAACTGCTACTTACCTGTTTCAAAAGAATCAGTCTCTGGCTGGGTTTCTGTAAGCCTTTCTTTGAACTATCAGATCATTCTAGTATTGCTGCTCTTAGAAGGTAATTCATAAGCCAGGAGCAATCATAGCAGTGAAATTAAGAGCACATTTTTTTGTTTTAAAAGCAAACTTTGCTCAAGTTGCATAGAAAATTAAGAAGTCATTTGATGGTGCATGATGCAGGAAAAAAAACCACAACCAAACTTCATAAGCAGCAAGTTTGCTATTTTTTCCTGGCTTTGTATTTTTTTTTTTTAACTTCCCATCTGTGGCTGTTAGAATTCCTTCATGATTGCAGCAACTCTCTCTTTGCCCTGATATGTTACTTTCTGTGATTTGCAGCTGGAGGGGGGTCTTCATGCAGCCCTGTTCTTGCGAGAAAGCATAAAGGTGATTATTTCCAAAATCAAATTTTTAATTGCATTCCTCTCTGATTTTTATTTCCTCTCCCATTTCACTGTCTTGCTGAACTCTGGTCTTCATTCACAAATGCCTTCCTGCTATCAACTGACCTTAATCACTGTAAATCTTAAAAGAACTCTGATGTGATTTCTGATGGTTACAACCAAGACATTCTAAAATTATTCAAAGCTCATTCTTATTTTTGCTGTAGTGCACAAGCAAAATTATGATGATAAATACTGACAAAATTTTAATATTTTAAGAGTGTATTAAGAAGTATTCAACTGGACTTTTTTCCTTTTGTCAGTAATGCTTAACTTTTAATGTAACTGACAAAACAGTTAAAACCTTCCTGTCTTTGTAGGCGTATTTTCATGTTTCACTAATGCATGTGTATGTTTGCATGCTTTGAAATGATGCTTTTTAATTAGTTTTTCTGACCTGTCATCGATAATTAGGAGTACTCATTCTGTGTTTTATTGTGTATGTTTTCATTTCTTTAGCAAGCAACACATTTAGCAAGATTTAAAAAAATAAATCTTACTCTGAAATATTTTCTTAGTTTGTGCATAAAAGTACTTCACGTCTGGTTATTATATACTTTGATTAGTAAGTCATACCCGTAATGGAATCGCTCCCGATACAACTCGCAATAGATTTGTCATCTGACCAAGATATTGCTGCTACTGCAGTGAAACTGTGAGAGTCAGCGCAAGCACAGTAGGCAGGCAGGTGTTGAATACTGTGAAAAGGTAAACTTCAGGGAAAGGTAGTTTAAAACTAAATAGGATTAAACAGACACAAAGGACTGCTCTAGCACCTAGCTTACTTTTTTTTCTTCAAATATGTCCTTCCATCTTTGCATGCAAGGAATCTCTCTACGCTTTATTGCTCTAACAGTATACCTAAATACGAAATGAGGGTATATGAGAAATGAGGGTATGAGGGTAGAGCTGAATGAAGTAAAATATTTATCACTGCATCAGTGAGCACTCTTTTGGAAACAACAGAGTGAATGAAAAGTTGCTCTGAATATGAGTATTGCTGCAGCGTCCCAAGGTGAGACAGAATACAACAAATCAGAATAACAATGCTTACAACTTCTAAAAAGTGGTAGAATTGTGACTTTGATACTTGGAACTGGTGGTCTTCGGGAGAGATATAACAGTAATAGTGTGAATTCAATTAACTTGTTAAAACAGTAACCCTTCACTCTGCTGGAAAACACGTATGAGCCATTATCTTATCCTCTTTTATTATTAAGATGCAAATATTGTTTTGTCGTGTAAAAACTGGTATACATGAATTTAAAGAAATGTGTTCAGGATTTTGCGTTTTGTACAGGTTTAATCTCAAATTCTGAACTGTTCATTTCCTACCGCTCTTCATTATGGGAGGAAGGGAGGAAGTGAGCTTGTCCTCTTTCTTGAAGTAGTTTTGCATTTTAATGACATACAGCAGTAGGGTTGAACTGCTAGCCATGGGTGAAACATCTCTAGCTATAATATTTTTTCATACATTTGAAGTGAAGCTGATCTACAGAAATCTGTGACCCTCATATTGGAGCTCATCTATGCCATATATTTTCAGTTATACCGGTTCAGAACATCTTTATTTTTGAGCCTATGCTGGTTTGTTTGTTTCAACTTTAGAAAATTATTTGCAAAGAAGGATGAAAACTCATTTTTAAATGAAACAATATGTTCTGTACCTTAACTGTTTATTTATTTATTTATTTATTTATTTATTTATTTATTTCAGAGGAGCACTGTCCTATGGCTTGTTCTGTACAGTGATGTAAATATACAAAATGTTATATGCCCAATTGGTGCTTTTCAATGTCCTCCTTCTTCTTTCACTCACTTTTAAAGGTGATCAGCTGTGGAAAACAGAAGAAAACTCTGGTTTGTTTCAGTGTAATGGATATGAATGCGGGAAAGAATAGAGGATTATGTTCTATCTTTCATGCTTTGGGTTGGGAAGTCTTAGCACAATTTATCCATTCTTGTGGGAATGAGCAGTTCTCAATAATTACTGTGTTGTTTTGCACAGAACGTACACAAAAATTTCATGCTACTTTTCTGCCTTACCTGCACGTTTGAATAGCATATAACATACTTTTGTGGAGGAGGATAGAGTTGTGCAGTTGAGTTAGAGAAAAGAATACAAAAGTCTGTTGATGCTTTTTTCTGCTGATTACGTTTATGAAATATAAAACAATTCACCTACAGTTGTCAGAACATTGATAATGCATGATAAACGTTGGACTGCTGGTGAAGTTTATTCTAAACTGCAAAACAGGCTTATGTCTAACCAATTGTGAGGAATAACTGAGCAAATGGCTTGCATTATGCAGAAGGATGGCCTCAATTGGTCCCCTCTTTTCAGTAGAGTTGTATCTCTGTCTTACTCCCAGGCAGTGAGCATCTGCAGGTATCTTTCTCTCTCCGCTGCCTCTATTTTAAATAGACATTAAACTGTGAGTAAAAGAACTCTTAGATGATTGTATTAGGCTATGAGGGGTTCTCATTCTTCCTATGGCAAAAGTCTCCCTAAAGATTTTTGCCTTAGTGGCTCTTGGATCTTAATGGATTTTGTCCATAGTTCATCACTCCCACTTTGTCTTGTGCTTCTTCCCCTGAGCATTTTCCCTTCTTTTACCATTGGAATTTCAGTCTTTGAGCTGAGAGTAGCCTTTGACTAATGATTTTAATAGCCTGAAAGAAAGAGGCTATTTTATTATTTGTGGTGTTTATTGTCCCTCTGAGTTGAGGGCAGACATCCGGATACCTTAATAATGTGACATACTTGAAAAAATTAGTGGGATTTTAAGCACAGTCCACAAAAATAATCTGGAATAAATAAAGATATAAGTGGTTTCCTGAGTGGTTAGACCATTCAGTAGAATTATTTAGCTGTGTTTCTTCATTGCTATTTCTTTCCTGACTAGATTCTGAGGGACTGGATCTTTGCTTTCTTCATTCCTTTCTCTTTTCTGTTTGTTGCCTGTCATAGCTTTGAAAAAAAATATTTCTGATAAACTTTTGAATATCTTCAACTGTTAATCATTTCATAACCATTTCAAATTGACTGTAACTCTGGAAAACGTAGACCTCTTTCTTCTTTCACTTCTCAGGTAAAATACTACTTGGTGAAGAAGAAGGTTTGGAAGATGATCCTGAGACTCGATCAGATGTCAGCGCTGCATCATTTGCAGGTAGTTAACATTCCTTCTAGTGTTGACATCAATTCATGTTGCTTTGTTATAAAACATTGTTTTATTGTAGGTACATAAAATATAGAAGTCTGTTATGATAACTACTAAGTGGATTGGCACTCAAAGGATGTGATAAACTTAATTGCTCTTCAGTATGATATATATACTTACATAATGAAGTTGACTGCCTGTTTTTTTAAAGCATCTTTTTGCTACTGGTGTAGATGTAGTCGAATAAAGGTGAGAAAGGGGATGCCTTAAAGCTGATTGCCTCTCTACTGTAGTTATGAATTTTCCTTAGCCTGGTTTATTATAGGACATAATATTTAAGAGCATCCATATAAAAAGTAAAACGATTGACTCAGAAATATCTGTTTTGCAGCTTCTGTGAAAGGCGAGATAACCAGTGAACTAGCTTCTTCATCGGGTGTATCAACAGCTGGGTCAGTAGGGAGTTCAGCTGCTGATCCTACCGGACACGATATCATTACTGAACAGCCACGTTCTCAACATACGTTGCAGTCAGACTCTGTAGACCTGTCAAGCTGTGATTTGACAAGTACAGCTACTGAAGGGGAAGACGATGATGTGCTTAGTCGAAGCTCTAGCCAGATCAGTGCTGTCCAGTCAGATCCCACTATGGACTTGAATGATGGTACACAGGCTTCCTCACCAATTAGTGATAGCTCTCAGACTACCACTGAAGGTCCAGACTCTGCTGTAACCCCTTCGGACAGTTCTGAAATTGTAAGTGTGCAGCGGGCAGAGGGGGGATCCCCTTCTACTGAGGGTCCTGACATATCTCAGAGCTCTTCCCTGGAGGGCCCAGACTTGGATTCCTCTACTTACTCGTCTTCTACTTTTCCATCCTCAACTAATAACAATGGAAAGGTCAGCAGCTCACACCCCTATTGGAGAGCTTGACCTCCTTTTAACACTTTCAATTCAGCAATAATAAAAAATCAAAAAGCTATCAGGAATCTGTTAAGTGTATAGGTCATATGAAGGCAAGCATCAACAGTTTTCCACTCATTGGAAGAATGTGAATATTAAAGGCTTGATATAATCATGTTCTCTTAACACAACCTTCAGTTTATGTAGATACATTAATAATTGTTTGGTGCAGAAGGACTATCGGAAGTGTTAAAGGGTGAACAGAATTTGGAATGCTAGAGGAATATTTTGGGAACCTAATGCTTCACATTGTCTTCTGCTTCTGCTTTTTCACTTGACAACACAACACGTTTTTGTTATTTTTATTCTGTCTTACAAATTTCTCCTATGCTAGATGTATGATGCATGATTTACTAATGCAGCAGTTAAGTATCTAATAAACAGCTGAAGTATGCAAACAATATAGCTATGGTATGAAATTAATCTCTCTGTTAGGCAAGTGTATTATGAGGCTGTAAATAAAATAGCAAAAATAATATTTGGTGCTAGAGAAGAAAATGCAGTAGGGGGATAACATGAAATTTCTTCAGGGTTGTGGGTTTTTGTTTTTTTTTCCCCCTCAAGTTTCCAAACTTTTCACTTAGTTTTACTGGTAGCATCTTTGGAGGAGTAATAGTGTCATACCTACAAAAAAACAGTAAGTTTTCAGTTTTGACAAGGAAATACTCCTGCAAATGTGAGGATACAAGATCCAAAAGAGTGATGATAATTACACACTCTGAATAAATTTAGGCAGTACAGAGGTCAAAGTGAGCAAACATCTATTGGCAAGTTAGATTTGCAAAATATTTAATAACTGTAATGACAAATACATATATACATACATTTTTTTACCCAACTGACAGACTTAAGTAGCATCCCCTTTACCTACAAGTAGGTCTTTTAATTAATGATTTCCGGGTGCTTGTAAGATCAGGAAGTAACTGAAGAAGTATATATTTTTTTCTGATCATGACGGTTTTTTTACTGTCTTTTGTTATGTTTTTAATTTTTTTCTCTTATGATTACTTTCCCCAAATACCTACCGTCTATAAACTGTGTTGGTATAAAGGATTAAAATCCTTTTCAAATGTGTCAATTTTAGCACTCTGATTTAGAATGAGGGAATAAAAATAGACTCACTTGTCTATTTTTTGTTTAGTTTTCTCTACACATTGTATCCTCAGTTTGATTTTTGTGTATTCAAGACAAGTGATGTTGGGGAGAATTTGACAGCAAGGTACAAGTTCAAATTGTGACAGTGAAGCTGTTAGTTGTGGTTTGTAACTAGTAAATTAGAGGGACAACTGTGTTTAGAATAAGGAGGCAGAGAGGGTAGTGGAAAAAGTAACTCGCTTACATGTTCAGCCTTCTCAGTGCTAGCTTCCAAGTTCTTGACTTGAGTGGAAGACTATCAGATGTAATGATCCTATTGTAGCTTAAATGTTGGAGGAGGGAGGGGAGCTGCTTTGGGGCCTGCACGCAACTGTACGCTAATCTATCAGGCTCACATTTGCTTTCAGATTATTTCTAGATTACTAACACTGCATGTTTAAACCTTATTACTGTGTGTTAATCTAAGTTGTTTTAAGTACTATTTTTATACTCTGTAGGTTTTGGAGGGTGCTGAGGGACAGTATTCTGGAATGCAAATTGGACAGCTGCAAGATGAGGAAGATGAAGCTGCAAATATTCTTCAGGATGATTCATCAGAGTCTTTCAGGAGTTCTGTTGGTATGTTGATAAATAAAGGGGCAGAAAAAAGGATAGAAACACCTTTAGGGTAGATATTACAAGTGAATCTGCTGTTTTTGGAGGCTGAAGACTCACTGAAATGAATGTGAAAAATGAACAACTAGATCAAAATGAACTTTAAACACTTCTAATGACTAACTTGTTTTGATCATTGCTAATTTATTTTTCATGTTTTATAATTAAGTTCAAACTAAGTGCTTTTAATTTGCATCTAAAATGGTATATAATGAATTGCCCTTTTTCTAAAGCTCTTCAGCAGCCTCACCTGTTGAAAACCATGAGCCATAGTAGGCAGCCTTCTGATAGCAGCGTTGACAGATTTCCATCAAAAGAAGATGCAGTGGAACCTACTGATCATGAAAATAAGGTGAGAAAGTGGTCTTGTTTAAAATATAAAGCAACTAAGTTTAAAATAAAAGTTTGTGATCATGTAAATCAGCGATGAGCAAGGGTAGCTTGTATATATAGGGTACCTCATTAAAATCAAAGTAGAAAACATTAAATAATAGATCTGAGTTGTAGTATTTAATGTAAGATGAACACACAAGTGTTAATCTTGAATGTGATCATGACAAAACCATAACGGAACTCATACTTAAACTCCTGAGAATAGAAACCTCTTTTGTCTGTACAATAACAATGTTAATTATCTGTAATATTTTTATTGCTGGCTGCGTACATAACTGATCTCAGAAGTTACTTGCGCCTTACTGTAGCCTCTCTTTAAGAAGAGATGCTCGTGCAGTTCTAACTGGTGGTTATTTCCTCTTTTGTTTTTTGACTTTAGTGTTGTTCTGAGCTGGGACAAAAGGAGCTCGGTTTGTGGCAGGCAGAGCTTAGATTAACTTAGGCTACTGTGTAAGCATAAAACTGCAGAAAGTTGTTCGTGTTCTTTGGGAACAACTTAAGAATGAATTGCTTCTCATACAAAGTTTCCAAAGATCATTGTGTGGTGTCAAAAAGTAATTTATAAAATTCCTCCAGGAATGAACAACAAGTCTTGAGTAATTTCTACAATTAGAATCAAACTATATTAAACTCTGATTCTTGAGATAAACATTGTTTAAACAGCTTTTTTTGGAATATGTATGATAAGTATTTCATATTATAACCTCTGAAATTTTGTGAGTGTGGAGTACTTGTAAGTCATGTTGTGCTTAATGTTTTATTTAAATAAAAAAATAATTTTTATCTCAGTAAATCTTGTGATTTGCCTTTATTAGCCCTCCAGGGTAAAAGGAGACATAGGTCACTACACCGATGGAAATTCTGCGCCTTTAGTACACTGTGTAAGACTTCTGTCAGCCTCTTTTCTACTTACAGGGGAGAAAGGGGGTAAGTTTCTCTTCAGACTCATAATGGTACTGATTTAGATGTTCATGCTAGACTGCAGAGAAACTTAGAAACACTTAAACTTAAGCAATTTTTGTAGTGAGTCCCATTTTGAATCATTTGACATACAAAGCGTTGCTGTAATCTGTGTTTCTAATAATTATATCTACCATTTGTAAACTCTTGAGAGATAAACCTAAGGGGCTATTGCAAATTTGCACTTTTTTGTGGGGCCATCAGTTTATGGGTTGTGTGGACCTGGCAGAACAACCTAATAATCAATATGTGTTTTCAATTGGTAGTTAGGTGCTCAGTTTTTCTTTTTCAAAAACTGTCAATACCTAAAAGCTAAGGAAATGATGTTTTCAGTCACAGTCAATTCTACAGAAATTCATAAAAACAAGTTTAGAAGACCATAGTTCTAATTTTTTTACAATAGTTTGTTTATATTGCCTAATTTGTGATACAGAAATCAAGATAGGTGGTATCTTTTTTTTTAGCTTTACCTGTTAGCTGTTTCCATTCAGTGATGTTGTTTGTTTGTTTGTTTTTAAATATACTAAAAGTTAGTAATATGATTTTTCCTGCTTATGCTTGGGAAATGTACCTCCAGAAATAAAATGATTTTGGTATAAGAAAGCAGGGAATTGAGCTAAGGTTTTCAAAGACCTAGCTGGAACTCCAGTTTCAACTTTTTTCTCACTTCTAACATCTTGATGCCTTTGTGTAAGCTTGTGTGGCCTTTTTTTTTTATTATATATGACAGCAAAAGGTAAAACCATTTTGATAGCAAGCAATTGTTAGAAGAGGCTTGTGTGGGTCAAAAGAGGAATCGTTTACCTTTCTTGAAAATGTTGATGTCTATGCAGCCTTTTTCTGGAAAGCCTGTATGATACATACACTTGGTTTAGTTTTTTTTCTTTGGGAAGTCTGTCACAGGTACATGTGTGTATGTCATGACTGAAGTGAGCATTGCAGGTCTGTTTGTTCTTATTCTAACCTATTACTTGTTAATTGCTCTGCTAATGTACTATTCCTGGAAAGGCAGCATGGCAACTACATTTTCAACATTGAAGGAAGTGAGCCTGGAAGTGGGGGATTATTGTCATTGTTTATTATACTGTCTTCTTCCCCGCACCAAAGAAAAATGTAAAAAATTGCCTGCTACCTCTGATAAGCTGGAAGTACTTGCTCTGGCCTCAATATCTTTTTCTGTTTTATTCAGACTGTAAGCTATTTATATTATAAAGAGTTATTAATTAATTTAAAAAAAAAAAAAACAATTTAGGAAGCTTTTCAATATTTTATTTTCCTTTTACTAGCTTTAGTTCCAGATAGAGATGTGAGAGTCAGTGTTAAAGCCCTGGCAGTAAGTTGTGTTGGAGCAGCTGTTGCCCTTCATCCTGAGTCTTTCTTCAGCAAATTGTATAAAATACCTCTTGAAGCAATGGGAGAAGACTATGGTATGTTACAGTTCAGATTTTTTTTAGTAATATGTTTGGATTTTCAAATAAGTGAAGCAGCCTCTATACTGAAAACTCTTTAAATCCAAATGTTGCATCAGTTTGTATTAATTCACCATGCTAGTGGTGTCTGTTGCAGAACCACTGGAAATAACGTTATTGAAAATAACACACAGTTACCACGTCAGTGCCCAATGTGAGATTATTATTTGTTCTTTTCATGGGAGTGGAAGAACTTCACTACTTCAGACTAGTAAAAGTTATTTTAACACAACTGCTACATAAAAGTTGTTTTTTTTCTCATGTGGCTGCTTCTAGTTTATTTCATTTTAATTTATAGATTATTTCTATGTCATTAGATTAGTTTTTATGAATAATAAAATATAATCTTAAAAATGATACAGTATAGTCAGCACAGACTTGGAGAATTCAACTGTTTTTATGCTGATAGTTGTAAAACTGGGATGTTGACTGGAACGTTTTTCTAGAATCCCCAGAGCGTTTTGGTTTTGATTGCAATACAACATCAGATTTAGATAGGTATTAGGAGGAATTTTTTACTTAGAGGGTGGTGAAGCACTGGCACAGGCTGCAGAGAAGTTGTGGATGCCCTGTCATTAGAGGTGTTCAAGACCAGGTTGGACAGGTGGGCTTTGGGTGGCCCTTAAGGTCCCACCCAAGCCAATTTATGATTCTCTGATATGATTGATCAGTGGTTTTAGTTATAGTAGTTGGTACGAGTGGTGTGATTAATATGTTGAAGAGATCTGTGTAAGTTAGACCAAAGAAAGACTTACTGATACATGATATGCTGAAATATGCTGGGGTTGATCCATATGATCAGTACCTCCGCTGAAACATTTTAGTAATTAGTTGAATCTAAGACAAGTATCTTTAAAATAAAGTAGTTGTAACTTGTTTTCCTAGAGGAGCAGTATGTATCAGATATTCTGAACTACATTGACCATGGAGATCCCCAGATTAGAGGAGCTACTGCTATTCTGTGTGGAACAATCATCAATTCTATTCTACTTAAATCACGCTTTGATGTGGAGAAATGGCTAGTAAATGTCAGAAGCTCAACAGGTAACAATTTTTTTTTTTAAGCATATGTCTTCTTTTCTGTAGCCAAAACATCCTTCTGTTTCATTATTCTGAATTCTTTTTTGTTAGGAAATCTGTTTTCCTTGGTAGACTGCATACCTCTATTGCAGAAAACACTGAAAGATGAGTCCTCTGTTACATGCAAACTGGCTTGTACAGCTGTGAGGGTAAGCAGAAGTAATTATCTATTTGCACTACAATGCAGATCACAGGGATATTATTCATTGTCTAGGATCCACTATTCTCAGGTGTATGAACATGGAGCTGAGAAGCCTTCTTCCTCAGTAAGTTGATTCTAGGAAACATGGTTTTCAGGTGTAGAAATGAAGGAACAAACAACCAGAAAATAATAATGTTGGTAGATCATGTAGCAGTATAATATAAAGGCAGTATCCTGTGTAGTGAAAAATGTACAGGTATGAGCTGTAATATTAATCAGCAGTAGGGTGAGTGCGTATAAAGCTTATCTCGGCTTGGCAAGGAAGTATGAAGTCTATCATCTGGATTATTCTCTATTTGGAAATCAAAGAAGAAATGAGAGCAATGACAAGTAAAATAATGATTGTTTTCTGATATAATTAAAAAATAAAAATGAAACTGAGATAGATCTTAGAAAAATAAGTGCTATAGAATGGGTGAATGATCCTTCAGGTAGTTGTTAAAATAGAAATGATAGCTGAATTTATGAGTTCAAGTTACAGCATGAGAATTTTATTTCTGTAACAAAATCTGTAAAAATTGTTCTGTTAAAAAACAGAGTGATATTTCCTTGAGGAATTTTCCAAAAATACTCCAAAAAAAGTAGGAGAGTGAGGACAAAATAGAGACCGAGGAAAATTAATACACCAGTGAAAGGCACAGTGTGACTGTATTACAGCTTAGGGGTCATCGAGACGAAGTGTGGCTTTTAGTACGATGTAAATATTTGGTGAATGAAATGATGATTTCATGAAATAAGGGGGATCTGTGTTGCGCATCTGAGGGATTTTCCAGCTACTGGAATAATGCTATCCCTTTAACCAACTGTTTCATGATCTCATTATTTGTGTAGTGGTTTGATTTATGATTTAGTTTGATTTTGAGAAGACTTTGGTAGATATTGTTTAGTTCAGACAACTTACACTGTTATGACTTTTTACTCTCAGTACATATTGTAGTCTGACTACATACCTTTCAGCAGAAATACTGAGAAGCATTTTGAGTTGCTAATCCTCAAGTGAGAAAGTATGCTTTTGTGTAGTAAAATGAGAGTCAGACTTATTAAAGTTCTGTAACTTTTGAAAAAAGTCACACATTGCTCATATTGTTGAGCAGTCATTAAAATGAAGAAGTACGACTTCTTTGAAATCTAGAAATCAGAACCAGGTGTCTAAATATATCCTGAGAGAACTATCTGAGGTTGTTCTGTACAGATAGTAATATAGCGCATGTGTTCTTAAGCTCCCTTGTTATTTGGATGGTTGTCCTCTGAGGCTTGGGTTCCTCTCCAGAGTTTAAACTCAGCAGCAGTTTGTAGAAGTTTTCATGGGGTTAGCCTTCCAAAGTAGCTACCACTGGTGCTTTTTCTGCTAGCTCTTAAGTAATAACTTTTTAACATGTTTTAAATAAAACAGATGCTGGTAGTCAAGCAGACTTGAATTTAGAAAAACTTTTCTGTAGTGTAACTGAAAGTTGTTTTTCCTTTCTAGCATTGCATCATGAGCTTGTGTAGTAGCAGTTATAGTGAACTAGGTTTACAATTAATTGTTGACCTTCTTACGCTGAAGAATAGCTCATACTGGCTAGTGAGGACAGAACTTCTGGAAACACTTGCGGAGGTGGATTTTCGGTACGTGTTTATATTTTGCATGAGCATTGTAACAGCAGAGATACTGTATATAGGATGCTGGAATGGTAATGGGGAGCTTTTCCTTCTGGAAAAAAGTATAAGTTCCAAAAAACTAGTTCAGACTGATCATTTGTGTAACAAATATCTGAATTCCTTTGTCAAGTTACTGGGACTAATAATAGGACATAAATCTCCTGTATAGGAGACTTTAGTTTAATCTGTTTATCTAAAGTTGTCTTTAAACAGTGATGTTTGGAATGTGTTACCATTTTTTCAAAACTGTCTGATACCAATTATAAAGGGTAAATAAAGGTTTTTAATAAGGAAATGTAATTCTTCTGTTACAGTAGCCAGATAGTTCAGCAAGTAACCTGCCTTTTCTAAAGCCAACCATCTGTGTGTTTACTTTTTGGGTTTTCTCTGCAGCTGTGTTTTTAAAAATAAGCATGTAAACAAAATGCCCATAGCACTGAAGATACATTAATAACCTGTAACATTAGCTAATATATCTTAAATTGTTTTTTTTATCATAGGCTAGTCAGCTTTTTGGAAGGAAAAACTGACAGCTTGCACAGAGGTGTTCATCATTATACTGGTGTAAGTAAATTATTCTATCAGTGTATTTTGTTTCTGGATTAAAATACCAGTGAAATTTTGGTACTTCATGTTTAAATTTGGTCAACACTGATAGATAAATGTTTCGTATGCATTAGACTCCTCACACTGCAGTTGGAAAGATACTGTACTACTTAGATACTGTTATCTTCATATTCTGTGATCTGTTTGTGGTTTTGCTTGTTTTTAAAGTTAAAAACCTTTCTGCATTTCTGTATTTTAATAGTATTTTTTGCAGTTTAGTGTAAAGATTATTTCACAGACTTGGATGACAAATCTTGCTGTTACTCTTTCAACATTCTGGTCAAATGATGAAAGTGTTCAATTTACTTCAGTGTACTGATCTATTTTATAGCTACTAAAAATTCAGGAGAGGGTGCTCAACGATGTTGTTATCTGTTTGCTTGGAGATGAAGATCCAAGAGTACGACATGTTGCTGCAGCTTCATTAATGAGGTATGTATTTATTTCAAATAACAGTTTCTGAACTTTTACATTGCGGACATAAGTAAAATAACCTCATAACATTGTTATGTTTTTAAGGAAGGCATAAGAGTCAAGTGCAGCTTTGTTGTATCAGGAGCATGCATCACTCTAAATTAGTAGATGAGTTTGTTTACAGTTAGATTTAATGATCACAGTTTGGGGGTCACTTTCATTTTATTTTTCTGCTTAAAACTTTGTATGCTGGAGTGATTTGTGTAGTATCCTCATGGTAGCTGATGGACTTAAAATGAATGGTTCTTTTGGGTCATCCGAACTTGCAATCATTGTTTCTGTGTAGCATATTTTAACATTTTCATGCTCTTTGATTGTAGTAAAGTACCTAAACTTGTTAAAGGGTGTCTGTATGCTACTACAGCTGCAGTTACTGTCCAGAGGCACTAAACAATAACAATTAGTTGGTAGTTGATTTATTTCAATTCAAGAATGCTGACAGAGAAATACTTTAGAGAAGTAGTTGTAATAAAGTGTATAGGTAGAGATCCTATCTAAAGGACATACATATTTTTGAGCTACCATGTGTGTAGAATGTTTATTTTCTTTCTTTAATCACAGTAGAGACCAGTTGTAAAAATGAATTCAGTGTAAAAGTCCAATGTGAGTTTTAGTAACAATTTTAATTTACAGTTTGATTAGGATGTGCAGCTTTCTGAATAGTGTATTCAGTAACTCCTAAATATTTTTCTTTTGGGCAATTTTTTCAAGGCTTGTTCCAAAGCTGTTTTATAACTGTGATCAAGGACAAGCTGATCCAGTTGTGGCAGTAGCAAGGGACCAAAGCAGCGTCTACCTGAAGCTACTAATGCATGAAACACAGCCTCCATCTCACTTTGCAGTGAGCACTATCACTAGGTATGTTGTGTGGCTTGTCTCACTTTAAAATGTAGATACATTTCAATTCATAATGCCTAAAATTGTGTTTAAATCCTGCTTATGCATTCTTGACCCAATTTGTAGTAGCATCTATGGTAGTTTTAGGCTCTGTGGAAACAGGCTGAGGTTTAAGGAATAAACTGGTGTGTGAGGTTTTAGTGGTATGTTTGTGCATTAATTGTAGCGAGTCATTATTCTGTGATGAGCTTCCTTCTTTTCAGCCCAAGGTCACTCTATTTGTCCATTAAATTGCACGAGTAAGTGCAGTGTTGCCAGCTAATTGTGTTCTTCAGGTATGTTAATCAGGGCTTATAGCTCTAAACATCAAGTGACTATCTTGCAAAAATCTGTACCACCTGTATAAATCCTCATTTTGATAGTGGAGTCTCCTTGCTGTGTTTTTCGCTGCCAACTGTACATTCCTAAACTTTAATGTTTGGTCCTCAGTCTTAAAGACAGCCTGAGCTGTACGGATATGAAACTTCTTTGCTTCTATCAGTTGTAGAAGTTTTTAACTATGTACCTTTTCAGTATATAATCTTCATCATGTAACTCAGGGTTTATATGTTGTATTTTTCAACAGCAGAGCTTTGCAAGGTGCGCGTTCCCTACAGTGGTGTGTGAGCATGCAAAAATGTTGATGAGTGTGAGGAAAAGCAGAGGTTTATGCTAAATTGATGACGATTTCTAGAAAGCCTAGTTAAATGCTGAGCTGGTCTACTGTTTCTGTTTGTGAGCAAAGAAATTTGGTTAATAAACTAAATATGAAAACAGAATTAGCTGATATTTAGAATGTTCTCATACTTTGTATTTCGCAATACATTTGAATAAGTTGTCTATAAAACCTGTAATGTTAACTTAAGCCATGATCATTTTTTATTAAGGTATGTTTGAGCTTTAATTACGTGCTTTAGTACAATAAATATTTTTATTTCAGAACATATAGAGGTTACAGTATGCTGCAAAATCCAACGGATGTCACTATGGAAAACAATCTTTCAAGGGTTGTTGCTGCAATTTCCCATGCATTGACAATATCCACTACAAGATCACTTACAGTGAGTTTTCTTAGTTGCTATAGCGGTTGACTTTTTTCTTATTTTTTTTAAATTTCTGTGTATATGTATCTGCAACTTTGGTATTGTGACAATAGCAGTGTATTTAATTCTCACTTCTAAGGTATTTTGTTGTTGTTGCTGACACTTCCAGTGATGAAACTGATTTATGCTTGGATTTGACTTTCCAGTTTGGCTGCTGTGAAGCTTTGTGTCTTCTCTCCACAACCTTTCCAGTCTGCACCTGGACTGTGGGATGGCACTGTGGGTATGTTCTTCATCCAGTATTCACGCTTCTAAAATTAATGTATATGAAAGCATAGTACTCTCACTTGGGTATCAAATGTTCCAGTTTAGATACTTACTGTTAAGCTCATCTTAGGAGCTGCTCTTCTGTATGAAGTTGTTCACTGTTGCCTCTAACTGTCAGTGAGCTATGCCACACTGAGCTGTAAAATAAGCTACTGAAGATGTACACATAACTACTTTCTTCATCACTGTTGATGATTTTGTTAAAATTTTGGAGAACTGTTACTAAATATTAGCAGTCCTGCCACTTCCAATCAACCTAGTGTCCGTGCTTGCCCGATTTGTGGGGTTATGTATTTAGTTGTCTCCTTTTATAAGAATGGTCAGGTCATGCCCTATCCCAGCTGAGACCAGGGCAAGTATATATACAGGTATTTCTTCAGTAGGTTATAGTATCTTCCTATTTAGGTTAGTATGCATACTTGCCAGAAAGATGTTTTGCATTTCTTTGTATGACTCTCGAGGCATTTCTACTCTTACTTAACTCTTAGTATCCTGAAGCTTTATTACATTTTTTTTTTCTTTTAAAATAATACTCCCTTTGCTTGTCATCAACTCTCTTCTTCTCATTCCCATTCTGGGTATAAGTGTGATATGTTTGGTGTGTGCTCTGTAAGATGTCTTTTGTCTTAAATGACTAGACTGTGGGTCTAGTTTTATAAAGTGTTATAACAAGTGAAATACACTAGCATGTGATCAGTACTTAGCTGAGAAATAAAATTAATGCACAGTGCTTTTAGGAGCAGGGTTGGTTATTTAATAGTGTATGTCTGTATGGGTCTTGTTAATGTTTCTCATCCAAGCTGCTTAGAACCAATTTTAGCACTCTGTCCTTTATCCTTTCAACTTTTAACCTAATTTGCTTTGTTTTGAATATTCTTTCCTTATTCTTGCAGAGTTGCAACGATGTTTTCTGTTCTACATAGCTTAAAAGAATGCTATACTTCAGATGCACCGAGCATTCATAGCTGATGCAATGACATAACCTTTACCCTTTGCTCTGATCCTTTCTTTACAAATTTTGAAACCATGTTCATATTAGTTTGGATTTTAGTTTTGTTGCATGATGTGAGCATTTATCATACTGGAAAATAAGACTGCAAATTTGAACCTCTAATGTGAGACACAAGAATTTTACAAAAATTCTTTTCTGTCTTGAAGTATTGACATTCTTACGGTTCAACAGCCATTGGAACTGCTGCATTCCTATGTAAAATTCAGCATTGTATAATCTATGGTTTCTAACTGTAAAGTAAACAACACTTTTATTTTAATATATATTTAATATCATAATATATTTTAATATTCATCTTTAAATGAAATACACTAATTCCTAGAATAGCTTTGTTTAAAAAAAATAATTATGCTTAGTGTAAATTTTATTTTCTGAAATTGTTTTAATTGTGTTAAACCTGAAACGCTAGATTACAAGCCTTGTTAATTTAAAAAGAAATCTTAAAGGAACGGCATATTCAGAGATGACGTAAGGTCTTTTCCTGAAATAAAGTTGGTAGTATTGTACAGGTCTAAATGTTTGATTTTCTGGATCCTGAACTTTGGTCATAACCCCATGCACTGCTACAGGCTTGGGGCAAAGTGGCCGGAAAGCTGCACAGAGGAAAAAGATCTGGGAATGCTTGTTGACACCTGGCTGAACATGAGCCTGCAGTGTTCCCAGGTGGCTAAGATGGCTAACAGCAATGTAGCCAGGGAAAGTGGTTGTCCCTCTGTACTCTGCATGGGGAAGGCCACACCTTGAGTGCTGTGTTCAGTTTTGGGCCCCTCACTACACAAAGAAAGACATTGAGGCCCTGGAGTGTGTCCAAAGGTCAGTGAAGGTGGTAAAGGGCTCGGAGCATGTCTTAGGAGGAGCAGCTAAGGGAACTGGGATTGTTTTGCTTGGAGAAAAAGAGGCTCAGAGATGATGTTCTCACACTCATTTAGTACCTGAAAAGGAGGTTGTAATGAGGTGGGAGTCAGTCTTTTCTCCTGAATAAAAATGGTAGGACAAGAAGAAATGATTTTAAGTTGCTCCAGGAGAGGTTCAGGTTGGATATTAGGAAATATTTCTTCTCAGAAGGAGTAGTGAGGCATTGGAACAGACTGCCCAGGGAGGTGGTGGAGTCACCAGCCATGGAGACGTTAAAGAAATATGTTCATGTGGCACTAAGTGACATGGTTTAGTGGTAATGGTAGAGATGGGTTGATGGCTGAATGATTCTATTATTACAGTTGCCTAAATTCTTCCTACTTCTCTATGTAGCAAAACATATTTTTATGCAATAGCTTACATCTCCTGTCCCTACTTTGCATATTTTCAATCCTTTTAACTGGAGATAGTTCTAAACCATGGCAGTTAGCAAGTAAATATTAAATTCATCTGTTGTTCAGTAGATGTCACTAGCACCTTTGATACTTGCTATTTTTTAATAAATAAAAAGCTCTTCAAGAATACAAAATACTTTCAGGTCTCTGTTGTAGATGGTTTTTTGAAACTCATACTGAAGTGTTAAGTGTATTGTCCTTTAGTACTGACTTTTTTTTTTAGATTAGTGTTTTAATTTAACTGTTAGTGTTTTGAAACTTCTCAAAAAAGAAATCATGACATTCTAAAATTGTACCTCTAGTGTTTCCCAGCCAAGTCCTTCAGATGACGCTCAGAAGGGCTGCACTATTGGAATGGCCGGCATGGTCCTCTCTCTTCTTTCATCAACGTGGTTCCCTTTGGACCTTTCTGCTCATCAGGATGCTTTGATTTTGACTGGAAACTTGCTTGCAGGTAAGGCAGAGCAGAGAAATAGAAGTATCCCATTATTTTTACTATTAGCATCAGAACACGTTTATCTTACTCTCTTGGGCAGAATGCTTGGAAGTCTGAGCAGAAAAAAGAGAGACAGAACTTCACACTCATTAGGTTTAAAACACTTCCAGACAATAGGCTTTTTTCTTCTGAACAGCTAAATTTCATCTTCATCTGCTAGCTAGAAGTGTGTAATTGCCAGCTGAAAAAGTAGGGTGTAGGGAATAGTTGGCTAAAGGTCTAGGGCTGTAGACCTGTATTGTTAAATGACTACAGATGCATTCATGTGTATTTATGAAAGCAGCAACATAGCAAAGATAAAGGAAACATTTTGCTCCATTTATCACTTAAGGGTAAATACTTCAAATGCTTACTAAGTATTGTCAGGTGTTGTAGGAACATTGAAGTTCTGTAAAAGTTTCTGGAGGTGAAATAGTCTTTTAAAGTAAATTCAAAGCATGCTAAGGTTCACATGTGTGTAACTGACTCTGCTTTCAAGCTGTGGAATGAACAAGTGGCCTCATGAGATTCTTCTTTTTTCTGTCGTGTGGAAGGGCAAGGCATGTTAGGTTAATTAGATCTGACACATGCATCTTGGGTTTTTCCTGTGCTCCTTTTGGAGGAGAGAGCTCTCCGCAGAAAGACTAATCCAGGGCTCACACAACTGACAAATGTTTTGCCATTTATTTGTTGGTTTATAAATGTTTCTTTCAGTTTTAGCAAACAAATTGAAACCAGTGTGGTTTTGATGCTTCATTTGCTACTTGTGCTGTCCATTTAGTTCTACTATTATATTGCTTTCTGATAGATGTATTGAGACAGGATGGAAATGTCTGCGTAATCATGTAAGTGCACCTGGAAACAGCTACTTCAGAATATCAGTCTTGACAAGAAGCTACTTTTAGCTAGCTGTAGTTCTACTTTTTCTTGTTTTCTTTTTTATTTTACTTGCTTTGATTTTTTTTGGTCTTTTTTTAGCTTTAACATGGCTCTTGACCTTAATTCTCTTCCCTGATAAAGGAAATTTTATAGCTTTTTATAAAGAGGAATTCTGTTTGCTTAGATTTCACTACTCTCAGCTAAGGCAAGCTATTTAGATACTACCTCAAAGTTGTAAATTTGTACTAATTCCCGAAGGGAAAGTCCCATATATTTATTGCAAGCTGGATATAAAGAGCTATCTTTTTTAAAATTTGTTTAAAACTATGCTCATACTACTATTTTTTTTGAAAACAGAAGCTTTTTTTTCTATTTGAATATCTATTCTTAAAGATGATAAGCATTCTTAAAATTTATTTTCTTTAACTGATCTGATTCCTGTTACAGCGAGTGCTCCCAAGTGTTTAAAGAACCCTTGGAGTGCTGAAGAAGATTCAAACCAAGGAGCTGCAAAGCAGGAGGAACCGTGGCCAGCTCTGGCAGATCGAACTCTTGTTACTTTGGTAGAACAGCTCTTTTCTCACCTGCTTAAGGTGATTAATATTTGTGCACATGTAATGGATGATGTTGCTCCTGGCCCAGCAGTAAAGGTATGTATTACAAATAAATAAAATTGCATGACTTAAATATTGTTGAGTTCAGTACTGTTTGAGGATAGGCATTTCAGAGCTGTCACAGGCAACTATCTAAACACCTTCCTTGTGTGGTAGTTTCACAACAGTAGGCAGCTGAACTCCACCATGCTGCTCTCTCTCCTTCTCAAAAATACAGGGAATGAAGAAAGGCTTATTGGTGAATGATCTCCTTTTCCTTATCTCAAACAACAACTCTTGTCTTCTGAATGTCCTGCAGAAAATGTTTTTCTTTCTGAAATTAGTCATGTGAGATTTTTTTGGTGTTTGTTATTTTGAGGTATCTATGTTTTGAGACTGACTTATTGACTGTAAGGAAATGTTAGTAGAATTAGTGATTTATTAAAAATCACTATTTTAAAAATGTGTAATTTTTTTGTTTTTTACATTCTTTTACCTGGGATCAAAAGAACCTTTGGCCATTGAGTTCTGTTTCTGGTTGGCTTGTGCTAAAGTTGAGAAGAAAAGTAGGGAATATATTAAGCTTCTTCCTTTTCACACAGGAAATCCATGTCATAAACCTAAAAGTTGAGACATTTTGATTAAACTGACAGTCATATAAAAGGTAGTTTAAACAAACTGTGAATATGTTTATATTTGTATAGAAGAACAAATGCTACTTTTGCATACATAATTAATAAGTCTTTTTTCTTTAAATTCTAGGCAGCATTACCTTCTCTCACAAACCCACCTTCTCTTAGTCCAATTCGGAGGAAGGGGAAAGAGAGGGAGCCTGTAGAGCAGACTTCTGTGCCAATGAGCCCTAAAAAAGGTGGTGAAACTAGTCCAGGTAGGCATACGTATTTAAATGGAGACATTAGGTGAGAGGCTTAATAGGCGTATGGGTACAGCATAGAGAGTAGAAGTAATTGAGTAGCTTGTTTTAAATTGTAGATGGAAAGATTGTCTGGTTTACTCTCAGAAGTTCAAATTCTTTTCAGTATTGCATTGCAGGAAAAGCAGCTGGTGGGAGTGCTTCTTTGTTTTCTATGAAAAGTGACAGTGCTGTTTAGCTACAAGCATCTTCTGAATACTTTTCCTCGTTGTCTTTTGGTTTGTTTGTTTTGGATTGCCAACTTTCTAGTTGTACAGCTTGCTTTTTGCAGTTTTCAAATATGCATGCAGTTCCAAAAATTCATGCTGTTAACTTGGGCATTTTGTTTAAAAATCAGATACATTAAATTATATTAAGTTGCATGCAATGAGCACTCTAGATAAAGTATATTATGCTAATAAATAATATATTTTTAAGCTACTAGGCAAACTGATGCTAGTGGTCCTGCTCCAACAAGTAAATCATCTTCAGTAGGAAGTTTTTATCATCTTCCATCATATCTGAAGTTATACGATGTCTTGAAAGCGACCCATGCTAACTATAAGGTACCGTATGATATTTGATTCAATCAGAGTATGCTTGAGCAGTTACTCTGTTTTCCTTAAATATGGTTCTGTCTCTGTTGAGGCAGTAATTCCCGGTGTTCTGTTACTAAATTTACAAAGCCAGGTAAAATTGGTTCAATTGACTTAAACTGGGAGCAAGATTCACTGGGAAGCTCAGACTTTCCAAATCTTATGTAGTATTGAGGGTCTAATTTGCTTGATTTTTGTAAGCAGTAAATCCACCTTTTAAAACCAAAATAAACAAAAACTATCACCAGGAAAACAACCCCAAAACCTGATAAGCATTGTCACTGTGCTGCTTGTTTCTCTGTTGCCGTTACTTATACTAAGTGATCCTTCACTGTTCTGCAGTGCCATATGGATTACAATGTTTCTCAACAGTTTATTCCAGGATGGGTAAATTGTTTTCTTCATTAGTGTGGATAATAAATTATGGATTTCTTGGAGGTGTAGTATTTTGATTTCTGCACTTCAGAGGGGTGTATTCTTGAACCTCTGCTGTGTTTCTGATAAAGTGCCTTGTCGCTCCTCCATTATTTATCAACGCTGTAGGCCTTCCCAGACTTCCCAGATACTGTGACTACTGCAAGAGAAAAAGATCCTTTTCTTTTTTGCAGTCAAAATAAAATTTTATCTTCAGCAATTCACAAGGGAGTTTAAGCTTCCAGTGGTGTTGATTGAACTACAGTGAAACTTTAGGAGACTGTTTTATGTCAATACCTGTTTCTTTCTGCAATTTCTGTCTCCTTGTCCAGTAATTATTAAGACAAAGATTTTATTTTAATGACCAGGTTACTTTGGATCTCCAGAACAGTAATGAAAAGTTTGGATGCTTCTTACGGTCTGCCTTAGATGTTCTGTCACAAATCTTGGAACTTGCAACTCTTCAAGACATTGGAAAGGTACAAGATGCATTTGGTTTCTGTTTGTGTTTATTTGCAGTTAAGTTGTCGCATTTGTTGTTCTTACCAGGAAGAAGCATGTATCATGGATTTTAAAATTGCTGTAAAAGACAGTATTCCAAGAAGGTGGTGTACTGCCAGAAGGCTGGATAAAATACTATAGCAAATTTACTGCGTTAAATGACTGCTCCTGAAAACTGTAGTAAATTTATACTTCCTTTGTTTCATGTGGAGATTTTTTCTCTCTTTCTCTATATTTTTCTTCAACAAAATAGTTTCCCTTACGTCATTCTTACTGCAGCAATACTGTGTACTTCATTCACATTAAATATGAGAAGGGCAACCATTCTCCTTTCTTCTCTTGTCTTGAAATTTGCATTAGCAGTGGTGTTGGGCATTGTGGTATTTCAAGAATAGCAAAGCATTGTCCGATTTTCATATTAATGCTTTTGTAACAATAAAGCAAGATACAATTAACTTGTTTTTCTGTTGTTTTTTTTTTAGTGTGTGGAAGAAATCCTAGGATATCTAAAATCATGTTTCAACAGAGAACCAACAATGGCAACAGTTTGCGTACAGCAGGTAAGGTGGTAACTTTTTGGTTACTATAAGGCTTAACCTGATGTTCTGTGCGTATCAGCTGGATTCTGATTATGGCCCCCCATACTTTCTGGGTAGGCAGTGTGAGGAAAAATTCATCAACTGTTCTGAAACTTGATACCATCTGAATAGCTTAGTTTCCTCTTGAACTGTTTCCAATTCGAATATCTTATTAAATGCTAAGAAAATAAGCCTTGTTTCCTACCTTCCCAAATGTGTTCTGTAGCCATTTAACTATATCAAACGACCTGGAAAGCAAAGCACTGTCTTAATGATAGATTTCTGCAAGTTTCCAGGTTTCAGACCACCTGAGCTCTAGTCACCACAGTTTAATTTTGGTGGGAAGTGAGCTTCAAGTGAGCTTTAGACTGTTTTAAATTGTCACATCATTGTTTTCGCAAGTGAAATGTTTCCATATCTTTTTTGGGCTGAGATGTAGATTGTTTCATTAATTCTCCCAGCCTTTTTTTCTGTTGTCTCATATTTGACTACATGATCCACAGTTTGCACTGTTTGTGATGATCTTCCCTCTGTAGTTCTTTGGGAGGGTGAGGAGTCAAGTTTTGTGTGGTCCTGAAATGCTAATATTTTTTTCCCCATTTTTTTTTCTCTAGTTACTGAAAACATTATTTGGGACAAATCTGGCTTCTCAGTATGATGGCTTGTCTTCAAACACCAGCAAAGCTCAAGGAAAAGCTCAACGCTTAGGTTCTTCCAATTTGAGACCTGGTCTCTATCATTATTGTTTCATGGCACCATATACACATTTTACACAGGCACTTGCTGATGCAAGTCTAAGGAATATGGTTCAGGCTGAGCAAGAACACGATGCTTCAGGGTAATTTTTTTTTCTTTCAATATAATGCAGACTTGAACTAGAATATTTTTTTAGCGTTTTACGTAAATGTAAATATCGTGAGGGATTATTGTAAGTAATATAAAATTATAGTCTAGTGTTTTATTTCTTGTAGATTTGAGTGAAGTATTTTTTCATGGCAGTCCTGGATGGAATGCTATTGATTATCACTAGTGCGTTTCCCAAATCAAAGTTAAGCAGTACCCATTTTAATGACCTAAATTTTTTTTAAAGCATAATATAACTATTTAATTAATTTCCTAGTTAAAACGAACAGTCAGTAGTCTTAAAGGAGAGGCAGGAGAATGACTAAAAGACACCAGAAATTCTTTCTCTACTGAAGTTTATTGTTTTCATATCTGCATGATTCTGATCATGGCATAATGTAGGTTGTTTCTGTTGATCTTTCCTTTTACTAAGATCCTTGAAGCAGTCAAGTAGATTAAGGGTAGCATCAGGTAAAAATGCTTCTAAGGACCACTTGTTTATACCTCTGTTTTTTTTTAGCGTATGTTTTTTTGTTTGTTTTTATCACAGATGGTTTGATGTGCTGCAGAAAGTTTCTACGCAGCTGAAAACGAATATTACCAGTGCAGCAAAGCACCGTGCTGATAAGGTACTCGTGTCTATGTACTTCCTTCTGAATGTGCTGTACAATAGCTTTAAAACTCTTTCCCCAGCTTTCCTTTATACTTTTAAAAAGTAATTTGGTTTTGAATGAGACCTTTTCACATATTAGATTACTTCAAAATTTCTCTATTACAGAATGCTATTCACAATCACATTCGTTTATTTGAACCCCTTGTCATAAAAGCATTGAAACAGTACACTACAACAACATCGGTACAGCTGCAGAGACAAGTTTTAGACTTGCTTGCTCAACTGGTTCAGCTACGAGTTAACTACTGTCTTCTGGATTCAGATCAGGTTGGTACCTCATCATTTCTGCATATCTGTAAAAACAAGGATATCACTAGCAGGGTAATTATTTACAGGGTAATTATTTCAAAAAAAAAAACAAAAAAAAAACCACAATCCATTCATTGTAATGTTGGTTAAAACAAAGATATGTATCATGATGAAACTGCCCCACCAACTACAAGGAGCTTCAGATTCCTGGTTTTGTATCAATATAAATGATTTTGTACGCTCTGCAACAAGTATAGAAGAACTGTTCATCAGTTTGACTATAGAAATAAGATGATGTGGATGATACAACTAGTATTGTTTTACCTAATATTTAATTAAAAGTTTATTTACAAATAGAAAAATGGAAATATCCTACATTAAGAGCATGGACTGGTAATGAGCGTTGTGGTTGACAGACATTATTTGATTTTGATGGCGAGAGAGAATGGAGTGGTAAATACCAAAGTACTTGTGGTTGTCCATAAAAACAGTAAATTTGTAACAATCGCGTTCAATTTTTATTCACTACAGTATTTTCAGTATTTTTATCAACTAGTATGAGTTGCAGTTGTAACTTTCTTGTAAATTATTACACAAATTCACGATACATGAATGCTGGATCTGAGGCTTTTTGATTGATTCCTCACTTCTTGGCATTAATGCTTCAAATATCATGTTACAAGAGTGAAAGTTACACTCTTAAATATACAACATTTACAGCTAAAGTTCAGCCTAAATTCATGTGAACTGTAATGAGCATAACAGTAGTCAGTATCATCGACTTGATTCTCAAGATCTTTTGTAATTCTAGAGGAAGCATTTCTTAAAATACCGCTGAACTGTAAATATAAATGATTTTCAGTGCATGCCTTTTCTTCTTCTCCTGCCAAAGCTCACACTTCTGTAACTCTGTCAAAACAATTTCAAATGTGAATTAACGTTTCTGTTGTGTAATGTTTTAACTTTCATTCTCTCTTCAGGTGTTTATTGGATTTGTGCTAAAGCAGTTTGAATACATTGAAGTAGGACAGTTCAGGTATGAAATTAGAAAAGGTTCTTTGAACAGTCACAGTTTACAGTTCTTATTGTGAAGCATATAGTGATTAGATTTGCTAGCTATTTCTGCTTTATGAGAAAAGGTAGTTACATTCTAGGCAGTGTACCTGTATATTTTCTGCCTCCAATTGTAGACCTTTCAGAAGATTTAGATTCTCTGTTATTGAGGAAGTTACGTTATGCTGTTTCTCAATTTTGTATTTTAAAATTATTTATTTGGGAAATCCCCCAAGGTTTTGCTTTCAGAAATCAGCTCTTGATAGGATTCAGCTGCTGAAGGGAGAGCTATTGTGAACTCGGGACAAATCTGTTTTGTATTCTGAACATCTGCTACTCTTTGTTTTGTTGCACCTATCATCATAAGCAGTGCAGTGGAATTTTTGTCAGCCACTTCACTTATTGTTTGCATTAGTTAGTATGCTATAATTTAGTAACTGAGCAATTATCGAAATATGAAGTCCTTTGGAAAAAATAGTGGTAAAGAATGAGGCACAAATTACTGAAATACCATGTAAAAGCAAAATACACTTGTTTGAAAGATTCTTAGTGTAAACAGATTCATTTCTACTGAACAGAGTTGTGCAATTCAAACTTGACGTTTTTGGTTTTTATTTTCAGAGAATCTGAAGCAATTATTCCAAATATCTTCTTTTTTCTGGTGTTGCTGTCTTACGAGCGGTATCATTCCAAACAGATAATTGGAATTCCAAAGATCATTCAGCTGTGTGATGGCATCATGGCCAGTGGGAGGAAAGCTGTTACGCATGGTAATTTAAAAAACAAGACCAAACAGAATAAAGAACTCTGCAAAGTTAATGATAGCTTAGCAATAAATTAAAACCACTGCTAAGTACTAAGCTGTAAAAAATGGAGATCATACTGATTGTATCAGAAAATGCTAGCTTTTAAATTTTACTAAATGAAATAAGTTTCACTTGAATTCTTCAGGAAGTTTGTTATACCCTAATAACGTTAGTCCACAACAGTATTTCAAAGCAATATTTTGAAGACCATGATTTTGGTTCTTAGTCTCCTTTCCTCCACTTTCATCTTTTGAATAGTCATCTACGTTATACTTACCAGTGATTCTGCTGAAAAACCTTTTTGAAAGATTGTTTTATCTCTGTGAGAATGGGCAAATGTGCGTGTAATACAATCTTTGTTATATTAGAAGTAAAAAGACATCTCTGCATGGGAAGCATTTTTTTTTTTTTTGTAGAGAAGGGAAAAAAAAACAAAGCACACTTTACTTTTAGTAGTTATGTAGTTACAAGAATGGCTTGTCTTGTGCTAAAGCAACAAAAAAATCTCATTTTAGCAATACCAGCTCTGCAGCCCATCGTTCATGATCTGTTTGTGTTAAGAGGAACAAATAAAGCTGATGCTGGCAAAGAGTTGGAAACCCAGAAGGAGGTGGTGGTGTCAATGCTGCTGAGACTTATTCAGTACCATCAGGTAAAAGAGGATGACGATATCCCTGTTGTGTTCTATGAAAATCTAACATTGTTTTGATTGTTGAAAAGCTATGCTGGTGATCTTTTTACACAGATCTTGAATAGCTAGACTTTGTTTGTGATCATTATGTGGAGAGTATGCCAAGATTTTTGGAGTAGGGAGAGGCTTCTGCACTGTGAATCAGTGCTGCAAGTCAAATAAATGTTAGATCTCAGGCAAGCCTATGTGACAAAGCCCTGAGAAGCTCTAGTGAACTGTTGCAATTGTGATTCGAGAAGTTTAAAAGAATGGGGTGGAAAATTGAAGAGAAGTAGGATTGAAAGTAGGAAATATGCTGCTTAGTGATTATCCACGTGTTCCTGCAGAATAGTGTTCCTAGAACATCTTCATGTTAAAATTCTCAAATACCATTTTAATAAGACAACAAGAGCTGTAGATACACAGTTGTTATTATTTGCCACCTTGCCCCACATCTCATGGATTTGGAAATTTTTTATGTTATGAGGGAACATTCGAATTACTTTCTTCAATGCACTCCCTTTACAAGAAAACCAAAGAAGTAATTTTAAGAGAAGTAACTTAATTACTGTAAGACCTTATTGCTATTTCAGCTGATGATAAAACTTAACATATTTTGCTTTTTCACACAATGAAGGGAAATTCTGGTGTCTTCGATGTATTTTCTGATGGTTGGAAAAAGGCAGTACAGTTTGTCAAAATAGTTTGCTAGAACTGCATGTTCTTGGGATAATTTTGTGTATCCACATTCTTTTGAATGTGTAGTTTTATAATCATAAAATGACTAATATAACTACATGAAATGACACTCTAGACACATGATGTGAAACAGTGAATAACTTTTGTGTTACATAAGGTACTGCACTTGCTTGCGAGTCCTCTTCTGACCTGTTAAAGATCACTTGTGCATTTGCTATTCATCCCTCACCATCCTATTTGTAGTTATTACTCTCTTCTATTCTGTTCATACGGTGTGTATAAGTGGACCTCTGGACAGGTTGTTGGCTGCGCTATGGATGTTCTCCACTACAGAACACTTCTTTATTCGTTTTGTTCTTTTAGAACTGTATAGCTACTGTCTGTGGAGCTGGAGATAGGGTTAAAGTAATTCAGCCCAGGATTATTCCTATCACCTTTCTTGTGAGAAAGCTCTTGGGAAGAAAATCACCTGGTGGTTTTTTTTTTTTTTTTGATTGGCTATGTTTCTGATGCTGGACTACTTGATTATGTTTTATAAGTGCTCTGCCTAACTAATTTTTTGAACCAGATTCTTGTGTCCCACTTCCCAGTCATTAAATTAACATTTCTGCCTGCTGTGCTTTTAGCCCACCTCCCTTTGAAAGCGCTGTCTCCTTAACCCTCAAGGCAGAAACACATTCAGATAGAGAATGTGATCCTCGCCGTTAGTATGCTCCATTACTTTCTTTTAAAGTTTTACTTGAAAGCGATTTATCCCAGAGAAATAAGTTCTATAAGAAAGACTATAAATGTGGAAAATTGCTTTTATCCCTCCTTTCCCCTTTTGTTGAGTATGTGATACAGCACTCAGCTTTACTATCCTTTTCTCTGTTGACAGTATTTTGACAAATGCAGTCTAAGGAGGACTAGAAAAGCATTTTATTTCGAGTTTGTAGAAAAAAACTGCAAAATTCTTTTTAAAAGAAATTAAAAATTAAATAGAATTGTTACATCTAAGAACAAATTTTTAATCTGAAAATTAATTTTTAAAATATGATCTGGTTTCTCATGCAGATTTTTTCTTTGTTTTTTGGCAAATTGATAAAGCAGTAAATATTTTTCCCATTACTGTATCACTTGAATGTTTCCTGATAGTGTGGGTATTTACTTGTGTTCTTTTGGACTTTTCCTCAGGTGCTGGAAATGTTCATCTTAGTATTGCAGCAGTGTCATAAAGAAAATGAAGACAAATGGAAGAGATTATCTCGGCAAATAGCTGACATTATTCTCCCAATGCTCGCAAAACAACAGGTTATGTGTATTTTTTTAAACTATAAACATCCCAACTAATCATTATAGAATTGCCGTAATAATAGCTTTGAGTATTGTGATTTCTGTATTTTCTTTAAAGTATGGCCACCTTACCTGCAAGGTAATTAGTGTAGATTAAGTTGTTGAAGTATGTGCAGCACCTTTTAGACTATTCCTAGATAAAGCTCTTTCTACTTTACGTACACAATTGTATCTTACTCAGAGCACTTAATAATGGTGTGAAGATTCTCCCATTGTTACAGAATGTAAAAATTATTTTTTTCTTAACTGCAGTGGGTCTAATGGCATTTGTTTTAGTGAAGAGACTGAAATAGCATCACCCCAAGCTGCATTTATTAATCTCTGAATTACAGAGTATTTGAAGCTGAAGCAGACTTCTAGAATTTGTTGTCTCTCAAAGCACTGTCTACTGGAGGAGGCTGCTTAGGACCATGTGCAGTCAGATGTTGACTTCATTACTTCCAGCCTCTTCCAGCGTTAGAACATCCTCATAGGGAGCTTAAAAAAAAAAAGGGGGGGGGGGGGGAAAAAAAAATTTTTTTTAGTTGGGGGTTTTTTTATTTAAACT
>PPHD01000125.1:38393-101685 GCA_002909625.1 Bambusicola thoracicus
AGAAAGAAATTGTATTTAAGTGGGGCTTTCATTATTTCAACTTCTGTATGTTAATGTTGCTTCTTATCCTGTCAGTGGATGTTATTGAGCAGATTCTAGCTACTTGCATCTTCACTACTTTTGTCTCCTCTTCGGTCAGATAATTGTGCACATTTTTAAGATCTCCCTGAGCCTTTTCCAGGCTGAAAAATTGTAGCTGCCTCAGTCTCCCCTTGTATGACAGATGCTCCAAGCTCTTAATAATCTGTGTGTCGCTTTGCTGGACTTGCTCCAGTGTGTGCATATGTCTGTCCTAATGGAGAGCCCAGATCTGAACTGCGAGCTGAGGGTTAAAGAGTAGACCCTTGGTATCTGGGAAGAAGACGCTATTTCTTTGAGGGGAAAATTTTTCCATTCTGCTTCTTAAGCAGCAGAGGGTTTGTCTTACCATACAGCTTTCTTTGAAGTATGTATTTCTAATTCCAGAATACAAAGTTAAGCCAGTGAAATTCTGCCCTTCAGATGTTCTTTACTCTTTGATGGCAGATTCTCCCTCCTATGAGAAGATTATATGGTGGGGAAGAGTGGGCAGTAATGAGGATTAGACACTAGTTTTTAGGAGAAGCTAAAATGCTGACAAATTAAGTTGCTTTTGTTGTGTTTTGTATGAATCTGTGCATGTGCGTCAAACTATCAAATCAAAATGGCAAGAAGTCACCCAGATTTTGAGTTCAGACCTTTGCTTTTTGTGATCAGCTATTTTATAACTTAACAGTTGAGGTGCCTACTTGAGTTTCTACAGTGTAATTCCATTGTAGATGTTCACTTCTCTGAGGGTTAGGATTTTTTTTTCCTCCTAGTTACCTCCTTAAGCTTAGTCATGACCAAAGCATTCTGTTATTCTTGTCCCAGCACTTCTGTCTATAAATATGCCTAGTAGGATGTGCGGGGAAGAGATAAGTTTCTAAATTTTGTGACAGTCAGACTTTTGCTCTCATTCTCTGCATATGGCATATTTCTCCTAAAATAAATCAATAAGTAGTATATATGTTGGATTTCTTGTGATAGATTTTTGTCCATATTGTCAACCTTCCTATGTAGGAAGGCTTGCAATGAAACATTTTTATACTTTTCATAGATTATACTGATGTAAATTTTATTAAGGACAGCCTTATTATGTTAAAGTTGTAATAGAAATGTTTAAAACTTGAGATGATAATTTTGTGGTGCATTTAGAGATAGTGATAGTTATAGATTACTTTTGTGGTTTTCTCTTACAGATGCACATAGATTCTCATGATGCTCTGGGAGTACTGAACACTTTGTTTGAAATTTTGGCTCCTTCTTCCCTTCGCCCCGTTGACATGCTTTTAAGAAGTATGTTTGTTACTCCTAAAACAATGGTAAGCAAGTAGGAACCTGATAATGCAAGTGAAATGTTTCTAGATGTAGTAAAAGTGGGTGTTTAAAGAGAAGAGAGGTTCTCGTGTCTTTAATGCAAAACAAAACAGTATGTATTTCTGTCTTTGCAATATGGTGCTGAAGTACCTGAAGCTGTTAGGAAAGAATTCATCACAATTAATATGATTTATTATCTGGGTTTTCTATATAAAATCTGCATTCTATAGGTTACTTACTTTCGTTTTGTGTTTTTAGGATCAGGAATGTAGAGAAACATACAATTACAATAAATTTGAGAATGTAATGTATAATAGGTAAATCACATTTTTCTTATGCCAGTGCTGGTACTATTTTGACAAATGAGATTGTTAATCTCTTTAAAGACTTGTGATAGTAGGTTTGAATGCATTCCAGTGGTACTATTTTGACAAATGAGATTGTTAATCTCTTTGAAGACTTGCTATAGTAGGTTTGAATACATTCCAATGCTATGTTGAATACTTGTGAAGTTGTATAAAATCAGACATATGAGAACGGAGCAAGCAGAGAAACCTTTTATGTTTGTGTCTCCAAACATTGTTTTCATGGTAATGGTCAAGCCTATCCAGTCTAACAATCTATTTTTTTATTTGTTTGTTTGTTAGGCATCAGTGAGCACTGTCCAGCTATGGATTTCTGGAATTTTAGCTATCCTTAGAGTTCTCATTTCACAATCCACAGAAGACATAGTTCTATCTCGTGTTCAAGAGCTTTCTTTCTCACCATATTTGATTTCACGTCAAGCAATTAACAGACTGAGACATGGTGAAAATAACGTATCTGCACAAGAGGATCACACTGAGGTTAAACAGACTAAATATCTGCCTGAAGAGACATTTTCTAGGTATGATACCTTGGCTCAGTTAAGGGAATGATAAAGGTTTCTGAGAAATCAAAAATATATAAGCATATGCTTATATTTATAAGCGTACATACATATAATTGTTAATAAGGTGAGTTTTTCGTAAGTTTTAATGAGTTGTTAGTAGAGTCTTTGCAGTATTCTGCTGCCTCTTTTTAAGCCAAGTGAAAGATCTACTGAAGTCATCAAGACGGGTCAATTCTGGCCTTATTAAAATGAGGTCCAAAGCTTTAACTGATTCCATCCTCCTCTGTGGGGCCTAAAAGGTGAATCAACTCCATAGTAGAAGCCTGTGTTCTGTACTAGAGTTTTCACTGCAAATGAGATTCAAAGTGGTTAAATTAGTCCTGCTTTTTATTTCCTAGTTCTTGAGGGCTAGCTTTGTCTAGTTAGCTTCCCATCCTGAAGCTGTCCAAGAAAGGCACTTAAGGAAAAGAAGCATGGAGGGATAGTGCTTTTATTATGTTTACATAATGTTTATCATTAAGACATCCCATTTTGACATGGTGGGAAGCATTTGAAATAGCTGTTCATTTGAGAAACTAAATAGTTTTTACTTGAGTATGGAATTCCAGATAAAAAGAAAATGCATCTGATTATCTTTCAACTTACTTTGAGGGTGATGGGTAGAAGGAAAAGGAGCATCTGGACTTCCTGAAAATGATCTTGTGTCCAACAGGAGTGAGTTGGAGAATGATCATGGCTGGGAGCAAGGATTGCTCATTGCAGACACGCTTTTTTGGTGTTCTCATTTGATCTTTTTACCTGGATGAAATTTTGATACAGTTGTAGAGTGAATGAGAACAAATGAGACTGCGAAGAGCTGAGTTACTGTGTCTTGCTGAGTTGCTCCTTCCTCAGCTGAACTGTAGTAACTGTCAGAGTGTGTTTAACTCATTGCAAATCACTATAAAGACACTATGTCAATTTGGATGTTTCCTGTGTAAGTGTGGTGAGCTGGTATATCCATGCTTAAGTATTCACTTAATACTTCAGCCAGTGAGGAGGTAACACAGCTTCATTGCATAATGGTTGAATACTTGTGATCATCTGGCCATAGCCATAACATCATGTTTTAGGTCAACCTTTAATATAGCATATAATTTACCATTTTATTTAGGTTGAATGCACAGTAATTTTTTTATCTTGATTTTAGACTTACCAGGTTTTATAGGCAGACATGTTGTTCTGAAACAGGTTGCAGTGATGGTTTTTCTATTGACTGTGCTCTTGTGTTCTCAAGGTTCCTGCTACAGCTGGTTGGTATTCTACTTGAAGATATTGTTACTAGACAAGTGAAAGTGGACATGAATGAGCAACAACACACTTTCTATTGCCAGGAGCTGGGCACTTTGCTTATGTGCTTAATACATATCTTCAAATCAGGTAATACTTGGAGCAGTGCCTCATACTGTTTGTAGTGGCAGGGATTTTTGAGTTCTGAAACAACTCTTGAATGAGTTAGAACTAATGAGAAGCAGTGCACAGGTGCATAAGACATTCTACATACTGTATTTATGTATGTATTCTACATACTGTAAAGAACCTTTGAAATTTTGTCCTAATGAATCCACGGCCCACTTTTCTTGTTTCTTTTACTTATATAAAAAATGTAGTGACTTTTCGTCATTCCTTTTAACTGTCTAATACTTTATAGTTTACAAATGCAAAGCGCTTCAAATCTATGGCTGCATTTTCTATAGTTCGTCTTAATTTGGAGGATTGGTAGCTCGAAGTCAAAGTACTCAAAGTACTGAGTTACTGAACCCTGGGGGCAGTTTTCGTGTCCTAGTCATCTTCTCAGAAAGTTCTTTCCTTGTCCATATGTTAGATACCAGATAAGTAATTCTTCATTCTACAGCCCCGTCTATAAAACAGAACTTATACAGCACTTCCTTACTTAGTAGATGTGAATAACAAAAAAGTGAATATCAGACACTGCTTCTAAACATTTAGCATGATTCTATTTTGTGTCCAACACCCTTTAATCTTTTTCAGCTCTTCCTGCAGATGTCAGTTATGAAGCCCTTTCATGACAAAAATCTTCATTCTGCTGCTGTTGTTGCTAGCAGCTGCTTCGTGCAGCTCTGGTTGTAGTTAGCGATCGTTCTGTATCTCCATGTGCCTGTTACTATTGTAGTTACTATTGTGACAGGCGCACATATATATGCTGTTAATTGCTGTTATTGAGCAAAAATTTGCAATGCAGATTATGAGAAATAACTTATGCCAAAATGATTTGGAGTAAGTGATTAAATGGAATTGAGCCAAGACCAATGAAATTAGTTAATTCAGCTGGTGACTGAAATCAGGGAAGTAGGTACCTTCAGCAGCCAGAGCTGGTGGCAGAGGAAAGGGAAGGCTCCAACTAGTTCTTCTGAGCAACTGACTTCCAAGGTGCATTTGTCTTGCCAAAAACTATGTAGACACTGTCATACTGAATAAAAATTAAATATTAAAACGTTCATGCAAAGCACTGGGGTACGTGTACTGCATGATCTCTAGAAATCACTGCAAATCCCCTCTAAGGACTAATGGTAATGTGGTTACCATATATGGTGTTACAGAGTAGAAGTAAAGTTCTTCAAACGTGTGAGTTGTATTTTCATGTTTTAGCATTTCCTTTCAGGTTTAGGCTTAGATTTAATTAAGTATCTGGTTTTATGCTATTATTCAGTGGAAGTCATTATCATTCTATTTCTCTTTAAATTATATCATCCTAACTACAACTGCACCTTAATTCTGAATTGTGTTTGGGAACGCAGGCTATGATCTTCTCTCATTTTTAACCACTATTCAACACGGATGTCTTATCTTCTCGCCCACTACAGATTTTGTCAGAATGTAAACATTGCTAACTGCTGCATATTCAACTATGGAAAACTACCAGATTAGAAGTGAAGATTTACAGTGTGCTACTTTGAAGTAGAATAGAAATAAAAGGCATGGATAAACTGAAAAGTTGGTCCTGTAAATTTAGATATCTTTAAATTTCTTCATTTTCCTTGTTTTCCTTCCCTTTTTGTTACATGAATGTTTAAGTAGCAAGTCAGAAAGCAAAATTCAGCTTTTGTGCTGAGTGTTCACTTTGCTGGGCAGTAACTTTTTGTCACTTAAAATAATGTCCTTTTTGCACATAATTCAGAATTTGGATTGAATAGTGTCAGTTTATTTTCAACTGAATATATTTGTTACCTGTGGTAGGAGACTTGTGAGTAATCTTAGTAGCATATAGAATAGCAGTTATAGCATGATTTTTATTTAGAACTTCTGTGATATGCTTAAAAAAAAATCCTCATCTATAATTAACAATTTTAAAATTGATTCTCATGTATCAGGTAACTATTTAATGGGTGACAGAGGAAAAGTTAAATGTCATTACAGTTCTAATCTGATCTTAAAGTATTGTTCGTTGAGCTGAGAGCTCGTTACTACTGATTTACATACTACAGTTCGTCAAAATGCATGACTTGCTTTACGTTTAAAGTAAAAAGAACATGCCTTTCTTTCAGGAATTGTACTGACTTATGAGTGAACTGAGCATTTTCAGGGTGCCCTGGATTATTTTGAAACTCCAGAATTCCATCAAGAACATAGTTACTCTAATATGCTTCCTTATTTTTCAGGGATGTTTAGAAGAATCACAGCTGCAGCCACCAGGCTTTTTACAGGAGATGGATCTGATGGTAGTTTCTATACCCTTGAAAGTCTGAGTGACCTTGTTCAGTCCATGGTTCCCACACATCCTTCCTTAGTTCTCCTCTGGTGTCAGATCCTGCTTCTCGTTAATTACACAAACTACAACTGGTGGTCAGAAGTGCATCAAACTCCAAAGTATGGTTTGTTTTTGATCGCTAGTAGTAGTACCGTGTCTCTGTTGTATTTGGTACAGCTATATGAAAAAACCCAAACAACTTTTAATCTTCAAAGCCTGTCAGCTGTTGAATAATACTGCTTAGTTTCTGAAATAGATAGTTCTGCATTTATTTTGTGTGTACAGGCGTGTGTGTGTGTGTGTGTATACTGTATACGTATATGAAAGACATACTAACATCAGGACAGTGTGTATATTTATATATTACCATATACCATATATATTTTATACGGTGTGTGTATATTTATATATACACACTGTCCTGATGTTAGTATGCCTTTTAAACTAAGGAAGCACATCTGGTGCTCAGTTGTTCCACAAAAGAACTGTCAGGTAAACCTCTGTATTGGAAGACAATAAATTCCTTCTGTATCCTTTTAAAAATGCAAAATTATAGAAAAAGCTGTAGCTGTTCATATGGGGATTTCTTATTTCACCTTCTAGCAGATAAGCAGCTAGTGCTGGTGATATACACTTAGTGTTTATGGAAATATGGTCTGATCAGTTAGATGCAGGTACATCTGTGATCTCTTGTCAGTGGGTCTCCTACTAGATGCTGTCAAAGCATAGTGTCAGCACCATGCTGGTTCGTTAGCAGTAGCCAAAGTAGATGTTAGTAATGTCAATATTAGCTCTCTGCAATTCAAAAAATTGTTTCTAAACTGAACTAACTCCTGGTCTGTGGATGGGTCAGCCCACCTGTCAGACACACCTGCCATCAGGATGATGTAGACTGGGGGTGTGGAAGATACTCCACTGTGTGGGGTGGGTAGTCCTCTGATAACTGTAGAGGAAAAGTAACAGCTGACTTAAGAGAAATTTGTGATACTCATGCAGTGATGTTAGGGAAGATTAATTGTGCTCTAAAACGTGTGGATCAATACTTTGAGAGAGAAGTGCTCATATGTGAGACTGTTGCCTCAATTCAGTCTTGTGGTGTGAAAAACACAGAATTTAGGTTCTGTTATCTTACTTAAGACACGATACCCCAAGGTTTTTCTTGTAAATAGCCTGTTTATTTCCTTAGGCAGCACGAAGAAGAAATAAACACTGAACAAAAAGTAATGCAACTGTTGTTAGAAAGCTGATGAAGAGCAACGTGTCTATTTCAAAGCAGTATAATATTTAAATGAATTTTCTAATATAAAGACTTACAATGAGTAAAATGTTTCAAGCAAGTTGATTTTTAATGTTTCTACATGGTAATAAAATATAATGTACTTCTTGCAGGAGACACAGTCTTTCTACTACTAAATTACTTAGCCCTCAGATATCTGGAGATAGTGATGAATCAGATTCAGAATCTAAACGTGGCATGTGCAATCGAGAAATAGTGAGAAGAGGAGCGCTCATTCTTTTTTGTGACTATGTGGTAAGTTTTGAATTCAGGAATTTTATAACTATGGTTCTGAGTAATTTTCTTAGTTTGCCAGTTCAAAAGTGAGAGTTGAGGACTGATGTGAAACTTAGCATTTTCTTTCCAGGGAACGTTTATGTAAACTTAGGTACAGTGTCATTCGGCATTTTTTCTATTCTGAACTAGTTCTCGTGGCATGTCTAAGGGTACCTGGTAGGTAATAGAATAATTTGCTAGGTATTATATCCTTTACTTGTGTGTTGCTACCAGTGTACTAAGTACTGGATTTTCCAACATTAGTAGCAGCACAGTTTCTGGTAGACAACAAGTATCTATCTCTGTATACAATAAAATAAAAGGTTTTACGTTAATATTTCACTTCCATTTTTGGTTCCCTAACGAGAAAAATTTGTGTGGCTTCAGCCTCTTCATGCCTCAGTATTAGCATTTTAGTTCACTGGAATCATACCTTTGAAGTGAACCTTCCTGCAATACTTAGTATTGCACTTTAGTTTGCATTGCAAAGCACTTTTGGGGAAGCAATCTTCATTCCTCTCAGATTCAAGTAGGCCAAAAGCTATGCTTAAAAAGCACTTTAACCCCTAATGGGCTTTTAGTCACTAAGGTCAGATTTGTGCTAGTCCAAGTTAAAACTCTTCAAAACCTCTTCATTGAGTAGTGTCGGCTTTTTGGCATCATGTAGTTAGTTCTACAGGTTAGTTCTACATGTGCAACATATGTTATGTTGCACACCTTGTTGTTATATGTTTAGTCTCTGTAGACTTAAAATTAATTACTGAAAGACCTCTTTGGATGTGTTTTCCAGAAGTTACTCATCTAGTGTTTAGGGCAAATAGTAATATGAAATCTTTAAAGGGAAGCCTAAATGAAAATCACCCTCTACAAGAAGGTGGTGTATGTGTGCTTCTTTCAAAGAGTATTTTGTTAAAAGCGGTGTCTCTGAGATGTCATTCTCAATTTACTTTTGTCTACCTGGGAGGGACCCACAAGGATCATCTAGTCCAACTCCTGGCTCCACATAGGTCCACCCAAAAAACAGACTCTGTTTGAGAGTGTTGTCCAAATGCTCCTAAGACTTTGGCAGGTTCAGTGCTCTGACCACTGCCCTGGGAAGCTTGTTCTAGTGCTTAACTACCTTCTCACCTTTTCCTGTTATCCACTGTGACTCTCCCATGACGGAACTTCAATTTTTTCCCTTTTCATGTCGTGGTTTCCCATTTAGTGGTGTGGTGATATTGAAAAAGGTGGTTACAAATTTATTATGCCTCTTAATTTGAACAAGCTCAAAAGCATATGGAAAAACTAATCTAAAAATAATGGTGGCAATACTAAAATATGGACGCTTTGCACCATTATTTTAAAATAATTACTGGAATTATGTATAGAAATCTTCATGTGTCAGTGTTTACTAATTAGATACTTACTATGCATGTTACTTTTTTCCCTTTCAGTGTCAAAACCTGCATGATTCAGAACACTTGACTTGGCTTATTGTGAATCATGTTCAAGACTTGATTAATCTGTCCCATGAGCCTCCAGTACAAGACTTCATTAGTGCTGTTCACAGAAATTCAGCAGCCAGTGGTCTCTTCATTCAGGCCATTCAATCACGGTGTGAGAATCTTGCAGCTGTAAGTCTACCTGGACTTTTTAGGGAAGAAATCACTTAGATTCTAGTATAACTGTAACTGATAAGTATGCAAGTTCTAACATTTCCGTGCCGTTTATCAAACTGTAATGTTATTTTTGAAGTCACATGTTAAAAAGCAAGAAGTGAACTTTATAATATATTAGCAACTTCAGTATCAAGTGTGTTCCCTTTCATCAAATCTCTAAATTCAATTAGAGTTGATTAAGCTGCAGTTCTTCCTTTTTTATTATTCTACGTAATAAATACAAGAGTTGAAGTAATGCTTTAACTTCCATTTCTGATTTCAGTACCTTGGTGACTACTACTAACCACAAAGTTGGGAACAGGAGCTAGTCCCTCTTCATAGGCCATAACAGCATGAAAATTATTTGCAAGCTCAAGCTGCCCCTCATTGATCTGCTGCAGAAGTTACAGGGTCTTGACGCTGGACTTTTCATGAGCTTCAGAAATTCAGCTTATGATTTCTGTTGGTTATTTTAATTTCCAAATTAAAAGGAGTGGATGATTGATGGTAGGGATGTAGGATTGTACTCATCCCTCTTAAGCTTGGAAACTAGCTCAGTGAGAAAGTTATTTCCTGGGTTTCTTTTAGAGGTAATGGTGAGAGATACTCCCGCACCTTGAGCAACCTGGCAAAATTTTCTCTCTCCTTGTCTATGGATAAGTCCACTGCAACTGCTTTAGTGCCCTAAGCATCTGAGTAAAATGCTTTTAAGCTGAGGTGTATCTGAGCTATAGTATGCTTGTCTGAGAATAGGTAAGATTAACTGTGCATGTTTGAATGGAGGCTGTAGTTCTGTGAAATACTGGTGATTTATCAGTTGAATTAGTAAAATTAAAACACCTAATGTTCACAGTCTGCTCTTAGAAAAAGATTCCATAAGTCATTGTTTTCTTTTTTCTACTTTAAAATGCATCTTAAAATATATATAAATATGTATCTATGAATTTCCTTGTGCTCCTTTATAATCATACATAGCCATCACTGTTTCTATGATTACATGCTCAAAATATCCCTTATGCTTTTCTTGACCCTTACGCTCATGTCCTGACTCTGCTCCTATTCTTAGCTCCTTCCAGCAAGCATTCAAGTTTATCAGTTTTCAAATCTTTCTGTGATTTTGCTTCTCTGTTTTCCTTAATTTGCTTTCTTCTTCATGTGTTTTTGTACTTGCTGTTTTTACAGTTAATCAACGAACAAACCAGTGTTCATCTAAATTAACCCAGTAACACAGACTTATTAGCATACAGATGATTATATTGGTCAGTTTGATGTCTGCTCTAGTGTTTTTATAAGTACCTTTACCTTTAAGTTCTTTTTATTCCAATTGATTGTCTTCTTTTGTTTCAACACCCTCCTGTTTAACCTTACTGCCATCAGTGTTAGGTATGTAATGTTCCCTTTTTGTGTTCTTTCAATGTTTAGCCTACGACTCTGAAGAAGACTTTACAGTGCTTAGAGGGGATACATCTCAGCCAGTCTGGAGCGGTCTTGACGTTGTATGTTGATAAGCTTCTTTGTACTCCATTCCGTGTGCTTGCTCGCATGGTTGACACACTGGCTTGCCGTCGGGTAGAAATGCTTTTGGCTGCAACTTTACAGGTAAAGATAAATACGTTTATCTGCAAATCAGTTTGGGTAGTACTAGCAGTAACAATCAAATGTAAGTGTTTAAAGTTATTTCTGTGGAAAAATAACACTTTATGTTATATATAGATATGAGTGATTGCATTTCAGTTTATCTGCATATGAATCTCGTAATCTGTTCTAAGTACATATATGTATTTTACTTGTTTTCTTGTGACTCCTATAGAACAGCATTACTCAGTTACCAGTTGAAGAACTGGATAGAATTCAGGAATACCTTCAAAACAGTGGATTAGCAACGAGGTAATACCAGTACCTGTTAAAATATCAAGTTAAAGAATTTTGTAGAAGCAATTATGATAGGTTTGAGTTTTTTTAAGCTATGATAGCAAATCCTGTTAAGAGGTAAAATGAGTAAAGCATCATATAAGGTGCATGCATGTTGTAACTGAAAGACAGTTGTGTTGGATGAATTTAATTCTTAAATGCATTTTGCAACTTCAAGAAAGCCAAAGGCTCAGAGACGTCAGATTCTCTCTACCCCAGCCCATAAAAGTATTAAACTTTTAAAAGTCATCCCAAATTCATTTTGGCAAAAATTACAAACTACATTGCTGTGAAAATAACTTTATTTTCCTCAGACTTGTTTCCTCAGTTTTTGTCTGTTCTAGCTGTTGTTTTTTTTTTTTTAATTCACTAGTTTAATCTCCCTGTTGTTTATAAGTAAACTACTATTATCAAAAGGAGCAAAGCATTCAGTCCTTTCAAAAGCCTTACTCAATGATGGAAAAGAGTAATTTAATTCTCCTGATGTCATTGCTATCTGGGGTTGATATCTATTGACTGAAATAGGAAATAGAAGTGGGGTAAAGAACATGAAGCCTAAGACAGCGGTAGATTGATAGCAGTGTGCCTTCACTTATTAGATTTAATTTAAAAATATAACATTAGTCAGAATCTCCAAATGACTTTTACAGTACCACTTTTGATAGCTGTACTGGAATCAGAAAAAGAAACAAATAGAAAACACTGAGTGCAGTGGCTTTTAAATCCACAAACAGAAATTCTTAATCTTAAATATCAGTTTACTTACTCAATTTTCTTAAAGTGGATTCTTGTTCGGCATCTGTTAGAACATATTCATATGCAGTCAAGTCTATATGTTAAATTTGATTCTTATTCATTAAAAGTGTACGCTACTTAAGGCTTGCATTTTATGCATTTATACAAGCTCAAAGTCTAAATCAAATCTTTATTGTTGGTGGTACAGGATTGATTTTTTTTTTTTTTGTCTATGAGTATCTGATGAATTTTTCAGTTTTACATCATGTGGATGATCCAGCAAAAATCTTATGATGCTGGTGCTTTTCTATCCCAGTTATGAACATTAGTTCACTGGATGAGTTTCTTTTTTTAAATGCTTTCTGAAACTAAGTTGGCTCTTTGCTGACATTTGTTTTTATTTTCAGACACCAAAGACTATACTCACTCTTGGATAGATTCCGTCTAATGGTGGCACCAGACACAACTAGTCCTTCACCTCTGGTTACCTCACACCCACTAGATGGAGAAGACCAACCAGGTTTAGAGAATATAATTCTAGATAAAGTAAGATTCTGTTTAGAAATTCCTTGGCTCAAAAAGTATTCCTCTTATTACAAAATATTTGACAGCAGCTTATTCTTACTATGTATGCTCTTAAAATTGTCAGTGAATCTCAGATAGGGATCAGTGAATGATTTCATGTGTTAGCTGTTAGGCTAAAGATTAATAATCAGAAAGTGCATGCATATTTCTTATGTATGTGGTGCCATGAAAAACTAACAAGTTTTTTTTCTCTCCATAAAATTAGAGGAAAGATTTACAAGAAGGTTCAGTACAGATAGACATACACTGTCATCTGTTTTCTTGATGTGTTTCCAACAGTGATTAGTTTTATTAATTTGTTGACTGAAAATAGCTGGTTGTCTCTTTTTGAAATTCTGTCTTAAATGTCATTAGATACATTTACCGCAGACCAGGGTGGAATGCTAAGAGGATTTTGAGATCTTTGTCTTCCTTTCTTTCCAGTTTATCTCATAACAGTTCATTCCTCCTTTTCATTACTTCATGTTCTACAGTGATGCATAGAAACTTTAAACATGCTTAATAGAGATGGCAAAAAATACTTGATTAGCTGATAGTTGTCTGAGAGAGCTGAGGATCACACTGACTTAATAGAAGGACTGAGAACAACTTAGATAGCAGGAGGAAAGACTGTGCCCAGAAACCATTTGTCTGTGGTTTTCTGTCTTCCTCTGTGGAACTTTAAATCTTGTACAAAGAACGTTTTCATATGCTTCCTCCACAGTTGGATACTAATTAGTATCAGCTGATTCAGGATTAGTTGATAAAGAAAACACAATAAACATAACTCTTAATATTCTTCAATTAAATTAGTTATATTTTTAACTTATCCTCTAGGCTCAGCACCATAAATGTAAGGAGTAAGTCTTAATTTGTTTCAGTGCATCTTTCAGTGTAGATGCTATCTTCATCTGATATGTTAGGCCACTGATTCTGAAGACTTTCTTTGCTACAGTATTTTTTTTTTTTCATTTTACTATACTTGACTACCAAATATTCCAGGTCGTTTTCTAAATGCTGTCATCAGCTTTACAATTCTAATATACCTATGCTGTATGCTGAGTTTTTTTGGCTTTGATTCCTGTCCAGACTCCATGACAAATAGACAACTTGTCTATTTATCTTATTTTAAGATGGTTCATTCATCAGTCACATATTTTGCATTTTCTCATGGGTGGTTTTTTTTACAGTTACTTTTTGTTCTTGTTGTTGATATTGATATGGCCTAGAGATCTCTTAAAGATACCACAATTAAATGACATTAAGCAGTTCTCCCTCCACCCCTGAAATTGTTTATTTTTGTGAAAATAAAATGTACTGATTTTTTTTCTTCAATTATTAAAGGACTGGTATATGTCACTAGTGAGGTCTCAGTGTTGCATCAAGTCTGACTCAGCACTACTTGAAGGTGCAGAACTGTTAAACAGAATTCCTCAGCCTGACCTGAACACCTTCATGAACAGCAAGGTAACTTTTTTGTCTGATGGAACAGTATCAGCTCAAGATGTTGTATTAAACTGTTTCTGATATTCTAGTTGGTAATATTAATAGATTAGATTCTTAAATACAAACATTTCAGATTTATGTAATACTAGTACTTCATATATTGGATTTCATTAAGTTTGGGAAAATGCTGAATGTTTTTTGGCTCTGTCTAGCAGTGGTGCTAATAGTTTTCTAATAGTACAGATTGTGTGTATGGAGTGGAAGTGGAAGTTTATGTATCCACAGTTCTATCGTTTTACGTAGTTTTGTTGTACAGCCTTTTACAAGACCAGATGATTCTGAAACTTTTGATCGTCTCTACTAGGTTACTTCTGATATAGCTCTCATGTGACACAGATGGTGATTCTGCAGTGAGGCACAACTGGGTTTATTAAGAGCATAATTTGCTCAAATTCTCTACAGTGCCTTTACTGTTGGCATGCAGAAATGATAGCGGAAAACTATTTAAAAATAGTTTATACTTTCTCATTTTGAAGAGAAATGAGTAGTATTCAAATATAGATCCTGTGGAGTCACAGTGCTGAGCTACGCCTTTCAGACTTCTTAGAATTTAAGACTCAATTTACTAGAGGTACTTTTGGAGGAGGCAAAATATAAATTTAAGCTAAATCGAGACTCAGAGTTCATTTTCAAGCTTATTTTTACTGATTTTTCTTTAAAGAGAATAAAAATTCCTGCGATGTTTGTGAAATGGGTCATGATGGTGGTGGTTTTTTTTTTTTTCAGACAGTGATTTGTCCAAACATGCATACCAAATAACTGATAGAGCTTGCACTTTTCAACCCTGTGTTAACTAATATTTCTGCCAAATTTTAATATTTTGTGCTCAATTGCTGTTTGTTTTCCTTGATATGTTTGAGGAAGATTCAGCAAAAGTGTTTTAATAACTTCTGAGTGTAGGTTAGAGAAAAAGAAAAAGAGAAATGCATTAAGTTTTCAGGCAGAATACACAAAACTATTTTATGTTTTGCGTAACAGGAATATAACTGATCTGGGAAGTACTGCAGAAGTTTCCTTGTTTTCCCCACTGAGAGATTTGCACTTATGATGAATCTTTTAAAGAATCAGTTTATCAACAAATAGACCTTACTTGTTTGGTATAGTGTCTTGAAGATTCTTTGTATACAGTTCAGCAGCTTTATTTATATTCTGTTCTGAAAACTTGTACTGGACATATTGATTTTTTCCTTCCAGACCACGATATTGGTGTTTAGAATTCAAACTGAAGACAAATGTGATCTCAGTTACGGTGTTGTTACACCACAATAGAGTGGAGGTCTTATAAATTAATAAACTATTAATTTGCAGTTATATTAATTTGGGAGAACAGTTCTGTCAAATGCTTGCTTTTCTTTAAAAGCAGCGTATTTACTTCTTATTTACTATTTCATTTCAGGAATTTAACCTGAGCTTGTTAGCGCCTTGTTTAAGCCTTGGCATGAATGAGATCTCACGAGACCAGAAGAGTAGCCTATTTGAAGCAGCTCGGAGGGTAACACTGGATCATGTGTCTGCCACTGTACTAAACCTTCCTGCCAGCCACCAGGTTTTCCAACCACTTTTGCCAACTGAGCCATCAGCCTACTGGAAAAAACTAAACGATATCTTTGGTAATAGAAATAACGGTCTTTTAAAGTTTATTCTCTCCTCTACAAAGGTAGTTTGCAGATGTCTTGTCAATACATGAACTTAATATTTAAAAAAAAAGTCAAGATGCTTGGCATAAAAGTGCCTATGAAATAATTCCAAAAGCATTTATTGACCGAAAAGATTCAAACTGCTAGATTACATCCAGTCTTGTTTTATAGGCGATGAGGTGATGTATCAGTCTGTGATGACGCTTTGTCGTGCACTCGCTCAGTATTTGTTGTTACTCTCAAAACTACCAACCAGTCTCCGTGTTCCTCCTGACAAAGAGGATGATATCCTGAAATTCGTAGTGATGTCAATAGAGGTAAGAAACTAAAGCATAAATAAAGATGTGATGAAATATTGGGAAGGAGCCAACTTTGACTTAAATTGATCACCATGGGGTGGATTCTGATCCAGGCAAGTTGTCTTAGTGCAGAAGTTTAATTAGTGGTTCTTTTATTTGATCTGTACCAGAAAATCAGATGGGCTTATTGGACAAGGGTTGCTTTTTACAAGGAGAGATTGACTGAACGGTGCAATGATTTTGACATTTTGGAAAAATGCCCTGCACTGTTACTGGGACATTGGATAGACAAGGGTTTTTTTTATTTTTATTTTGCTTTCTTTTCTTCCCCTGTATAATGCTCTTAATTTTATTGTAAGTTTCTGTTTTCTCAAGAAACAAAATCATTTATTCTGTATGAGTTACTGATTAAAAAAATACATATATTACTTACTGCCGTAAACAAAAAAAAAACCACCAAAAACCATCAAAAACCTTCAACTATAAATTCATATGTTTTCAGAATTTTGTTCTAATGGCAATTTTTTATTTTTTCATAGGCATTATCATGGCATTTAATACATGACAGACTTCCAATAAGTATAGATCTGCAAGCTGCTCTGGATTGCTGCTGTCTGACTTTACAGCAGCCGAGCCTTTGGAATTTGCTGGCTTCTGCAGTCAATGTGACATATGCTTGCTCCTTAATCAATTGCGTTAAGTTTATCATAGAAGCAGGTGAGTCCCATTTGAACAGCTATGAAAAAAAATTCCTGATAGTCCCAATGATCCAATGCTGGGTGTTTGCAGTATGTCCCGTGAGTCCCTTCTAGTCATTTCTGTGACACTTTATTTTTAGTATTTTAATTTAACACTTAAAACTTTGTGTTTATTTTTGATCTCATCAAGTGCCTTGAAACTGTAGATTTTTAACTGCTGTGTGGTTTTGAAGTACAAAACAATAGAATGTGTGCTATTTAAAAGATACTACTGTTACGTATTGTTGTCTAAATTCAGTTGCTGTTGAACCTGGAAATCAACTTCTTAGTCCTGAAAGGAAGAAGAATACTTCAAAAGGCTTAAGTGAGGATGAAGTTGATTCAAACACGCACAGTAAGTAAACATTGAATTCTGTGTTTGTCTTAGGTTTTCACAAAAGAAAAATTTGTAGGTCCCCTTTCAAATACTGATTTTTTTTTTTTAACAGTAGTTCATCTGAAAGCTTACTTCTATTTGATAAATGCTTATCAATTGACAGTCTTCATATGTGTATTTTTGACTTGAAAGCTTGAAATGTTAATGGAGATCTTTCTTTGGGCAGTTCTGTCAGCTGTGCAGCGTGCTGCAGGCAGCTGTTTAAAATGATGTTGGATTTTTAAATTTCACATGAGGGTAAAATCTAACTATTAATATTTCTCCTAAAACAAATGATAGATTCATTTCCTGCCTTTCTGCTCTAATGGGAGGGAGTACGGTACTGGGTGAAAGTAAGGTGTAGTCCTTTAGAGCAGGACAGCGTTGTCTTCTATATCCAGCTGTGCTTGTATAGAGTAAGATTTCATTTCCATGTAGAGAATTGATGTGTTTACCAGATCTAGCTCAGAGTGAGCTATGAAAGTGCTTTCTTATGAAATAAGTGAGTTTCATCACTTAAAATTGTAAGAAAAGCTCTGTTCAATGTGGCTTGCTCTTGCTGGGGTTAGGAAACCTGCATGTTTTCTACTTTGCTGGCAGATCTCAGCTATTGATATTCCCTAGCACTGAGACTGGCAAGCAATGCAAACAATTGCAGGAAAGGTGGTAGTAGTATTTTTTTTAATGAGCTAACTGCTGTAGAACATTTCTTTGTCTATGTCCTTCATGTGGTTTTGTACTTCTTAGACAGCATATATTTTAATGAAGCTTTTACACTTTTTATATGATTTTTAACTGGTGTGTTTTGAATAGATTCTGAAAAATAAATTTATTTTTCTCCCCCAAAAGAAATGAAACACATTACTGCAGCTTGTGAAATGGTAGCTGAGATGGTGGAATGTTTGCAGACTGTCCTGGCTTTGGGTCATCATAGAAACAGCAGTATCCCAGCATTTCTTACTCCTGTCCTCAAGAATATCATCATCAGTTTAGCAAGGCTCCCTCTAGTGAACAGTTACACAAGAGTGCCTCCCTTGGTATGTTCATTATGTTTAATTTTCAGGCTGTAAAAGCTTTTGAAGAACTTTTTGGATAAACAAAATAGACCGCATCTTAACTTATATATTAGGACTTGATCAGTATCTACTTTGATGACCCAGTTTAGCTTTTGAAATTCCAAATAGTAAAACACTGTAAAGATATGAGATAAAGTTAATTTTGAAGTAAGAATTCTGACTAGAATGGGGTGTAATTTGCTCCTTACGTGCTTGTGTGAATGAATGTCCAGACAGTAATTGAAAGAAAATTAGTCAAGGATTTGGGATTTTTTTACAGGGTTTAATATTTCCTTCTGTTCTGCAAAATTGTATAACCCTGTAAAGAGTGCAAAATACACACGGATGTCTTTGGCATCTGGATTCACAAGTTCGTTTGATGCCATGCTAAGCAAGTACCACAATGATGCAAGGATGCTGAGGTGGTCCCAATGTCTAAACTAACTCAGGTGTTTAGTAGTGGTACCATGGCATACTATGCAGGTACTTTTAGATTGTGCATCTCCCTTTTTTCCTAAGTCATCATGGATCCTTTGGACAAAGTATTTCAGTCTCTCCTTTTTGGCAGACACAGTGTAGATTTCATAACACTTCATGATTACCTCCAATGTATTGTCAATGTTGTGAAATGATTTCAAGTTGATATATGAAAAAGCACTCATCTGAAATTTATCTATGAGGTAAAGCAGAAGTGGATTTCCTGATCCCTATATACAGTTTCTCAGCACTGTGTTTATGAGGGGATGGCAAAATATACTAATTTCATAAATCAAGACTTTTTTGACCACTCTCAGATACATCTTCATGCTTCTTTAGCCATCTGTTATTTATTATCCCTGTATTACCTTTCAGTATCATTTCTGTACTCAATCTGGGTGTTCCATGGCATTTAGCGTAACTTAAGTTTTAAACTGAAATATGTGACAGCAACGTTCTCTTTAATGCTTTAACTTGGAAGGTAGGACTAAATAAATCATAGTGAGAAATATGCAAAGAGAAAGTTAGTGTAAAATGTGCTAGCTGCATTAGCTATATAATGCTATTTACTGATTTGTGTCTCATTGCATTTGAATGGTGCTATATACAAGTATTATTGTCGTGTTAGTGCAATTACTGTTTTGGAACAGTAGTAATCTTTCTTTGTATTTCACCAGGTCTGGAAATTAGGCTGGTCGCCAAAGCCTGCAGGTGACTTTGGCACAGTTTTTCCTGAAATCCCAGTAGAATTTCTTCAAGAAAAAGAGATCTTTAAAGAGTTCATCTATCGCATTAACACACTTGGTATGTACAAAATTAAAATTGAATGCAGTTGGCTCTTACTGAGCATTTTGCCTGTGCTGTGAAGTTAGCAGATAACTGAGTTTGATGCTACGTCAGTCCTCTAAGAAAGTCCAGCTTTTGGATGCTCCTCTATTTTGGAAAGCCTTATAGATGTCATACTTTTTAACATTGGACAGTCAAAATATCTAAATGTATGGTAAAGCTAGGGAAAAAAAAAAGAAAATGAAGATTATATTGTTCAGAGCCCTTCCATTTTTTTATTTTCTAAAATAGAACAGTTTACAATGAAGCTGCAGTGATTACAAAAATCCTCAGTTGAAGAGGAAGCAGTATGAAATAGCACATTGTTTCTACAGATTTGATGTCGTTTCATGTTTAGCTTTGTATTAAGACACGAATGGCTATCGCTGTGTGTTTTCTTAGGGTGGATCAGCCGTACCCAGTTTGAAGAGACGTGGGCTACTTTACTTGGTGTACTTGTAACTCAGCCTATTGTAATGGACCAAGAAGAGAACCAACAGGAGGTAATGTTGTTCACTGAGTGTTTTTTAAATGAAATTTTTAAATGGAACTAAGAAAAGCTGTTTCTGTTAATAAGTCTGTCAAACAGAAAAGTGGTGATCGAAATGGAGAGACTGTCTGGTTTTAGTTCCTCGTTTCCTTGTCCCTTTGAGTTTAGGCCTATCTATCAGTGGTGCTAAATAGTGAATCTGTAGCATCATGGTTTGAAAGCAGCATTAGAGTAATGACTGTATCTAAAATACTCAGAAAAATGCTGCTGAAAAGTCAATTATGAGTTTGATTTCTTTTCCTAAAAGCATTGTGAATAAAATTAGCTAACATGGATACTTTTTAGAGAACGATCCAACTCAGATTTGGTCTCATTTGATACTTTGTTTCAACAGGTAACTAATGGATTGGTTCAAACAAAGAAAATATACACTTTAAATGCTCTGAAATGGACACCTTGAGGTTTTAATGCTGTTAGGATAAGGGCGTGCATGTAGAATTTCAGTGATGGAGGGATGCCTTTCTGCTAGTTGCTTTGTGTGCATTGCATCTGTCAGTGTCAGCTAGATATCTGGCTAGGAAGAACTCTAGTTGCCAGACTTGTTAATGGTAATTTAGTGGAAGGTAACAAACCAATATTCAGGGTTTTCAGGATTCTTTTTTTTTTTTCCAATTCAAATTACAGTAAGTTCATTTTACAGGAAGATACAGAGAGGACCCAAATTAATGTTCTTGCAGTACAAGCCATAACTTCCTTGGTGCTGAGTGCAATGACAATACCTGTTGCAGGCAATCCAGCAGTCAGCTGTTTGGAACAGCAGCCTCGCAACAAAGCTTTAAAAGCTCTGGACACAAGGTATTTTTTTCCACTTACTTTGAAATGTGTAAATTTATACTTGTGGTTAATATGTTATTGCATTTAGCTTAATCTAGCAATAGCAAAAATGCACAGACTGTTTTTTTTAATGAATGTATAAAGGTGGATCTGTTTGCATAGAAGCCATGTGGACTTAGCATCATGAAGTTGCTGAGTTTACAAGACAGTATCTGGAAGAAGACAATGAATGTAAAATCTAGTCAACAGTGTGCAGAATGTATCTCTAGACATTTCTCAGTTTTAGCATCCCTTAAAATGCAAGTAAGTGTAGTCATGCAGCATTGTAGATAGAGTAAGCTAGTCAGACTTGCACAAAATTGTTCAAGGAACAGTATGCTTTAATCAGTTCTTGTTGGGTTTTCAGGTTTGGGAGGAAGCTAAGTGTTATCAGGGGAATTGTTGAACAAGAAATCCAAGCAATGGTATCTAAGAGAGATAATATTGCTACTCATCACTTATATCAAGCTTGGGACCCTGTTCCATCACTTTCTCCTGTTAGTACAGGTAGGTGCCTTTGGAGGGAGGGAGTGAATTTCTCTCAGATTTAAGAAGTAGAAATGATACTGTTAGGAGTTTGAAACCCAGATTGCAGGAAAATAAGCCATTTTAAGACATACATATTTTTAAAAATTGCCTTCTGTTTTGTTATAGGTGCTCTTATCAGCCATGAAAAACTCCTATTGCAAATCAATACTGAACGAGAAATAGGAGATATGGATTATAAACTGGGGCAGGTTGGTAAAACTTAACTTTGAACTTGGCTTTTATTACATTTTCTTCTAATTCTTGAAAATCCAGTTGAGTAATGTTGCTTAACATCAAATTTAAATGAAGGCCTCTGACATTTAGAGTAGATCATAATTGCATGATTCCTCTCAGCCAGTTAATCCACCTCTCAGAACTTTTGCTTTTGTGTGTGTGCTCGGCCTTTGAGCCAGCTATGGAATTATTCTACTCTTCAGCTCTATGTGTTAAAAAGCCCGTGTGGTATTAGGTTTAACTTCAGCTATTGGATTTTCACTTGCTATTGCAAGCATGCAGCTGTTCTTAGGAAAAGAAGAATTACTGGACATAAAATATGCAATGTTATTTTAACTTTAAATACATCCAATGTAGGGATTTTCTTAAATTTTATGAAGAAAACCTGAAAAACTTAGGGGCTTTCTTTATAGATAGCCTGAGTGAAAGTAATTAACATTGCATTCCTTTCTCGTTTCAGAAGAAAGGTAAAATTGCAATTACTTTGAATTGCAGTCATTACTGTTCTTAATTATTTTCTTGCTCAATATGAATCGTAAATACATTCACTTGGCTTTAGATTTAGGATCTAGTATGTTAACTTTGAATGATGTGTGCATGTCGTACCAAGTTCAACTAAAACATTGAAAAAGGTTTAAAAAAATTGTGATGTGCCATTCATGTAGATGTTTGAGGCAATGTTCATTGCCTGTAATTGAAATGAAAAGTATGCTGGACTTCTGGAATTCTACTAATCTGACTGAGGACATTGAATGATGGATTCCCTTTTTTTTCTTGTTGTAAGGTCTCTATACATTCCATATGGTTAGGAAATAATATCACTCCACTGAGAGAAGAAGAGTGGGGTGAGGATGAGGAAGATGAGAATGACGTACCTGTTCCTTCCTCACCACCAACCTCTCCTATTAACACCAGGTATGTTGTGTCTCCTTTAACTTATCAAATAACCTTTTATATAATAAAAATTCAGAGTTGAGTAAAATAGCTTTTTTAATTGGACACTGGATGCAAATGAGATAAAAATAGAAGTATTAATACCCATTTCAAACCGAGCATTTTGACAGAGCATAAGAATATCCATTTTAACCCTTGCTTATTGTGCTTTGCAGGAAGCATCGGGCTGGTGTAGATATACATTCTTGTTCTCAGTTCTTACTTGAACTGTATAGTCAGTGGATATTACCATCGAGCCCTAACAAGAGAACGCCAGTCATATTGATTAGTGAAGTGGTGCGATCAGTAAGTCTAAAATATTGTCCTGAATTGTTGGCTATATGTTAACAAATCTTTGGAGTTAAACATCATTTGTAAAGGATCTCTTAATATGTAAGAAATGCTGACTTTTTTCAAAGAAGTTTTTTGTCTTGGCAGTGATATATGGGTAGTGCAGAAATAACTTGCACAACTATAACATTACAACATTTGAAACAATGTAAGCACCTGGATTTGAGTATTTTGTTACTACAGTGCAGACATCTTAATGTAATGTGACAGCCCGTTTAAACTTAATTGTTTACAGAAAAAAGATTTCAGGGTTTTGCTTATTCTTTCTTCCTAAAAAAAAACAGTGTATGTATTAAAGGACTAAAGTGACAAAGTATACAAGCAAGACTAAAGAATGTGTCTTGATAGGCATTATGTGCTGATAAGGCCTAGATTAAACTGTCTTTGCAGGAGATTATGTATTGTGTAATTTTGGGAGTTCTAACACATTGTAAATGGCTGCGTTCATTCATTTCACAGAGTTACTTACTGTAGTGGATTTGATTTTTGTAAACTCTGTGTGGAAAAAAAGGACCATTTTGAGGTAATTTTTTACTGGGATGGATGGTAGAATTCTGCACAAGTTAACAATTGTTTTTCCAAACATCTCGGTCAATTGAAGGATATTTGCTAACAATTAAAGGAGAAACCTCTTCTAAGGAACTACTAATGGGCTTTTTGCGTGTTCACTTTTAACTTGTGTATAGCTCCTGGCAGTATCAGACTTATTTACAGAAAGAAATCAGTTTGAGATGATGTATACGACATTGACAGAACTGCGAAAGGTGCATCCATCAGAAGATGAGATTCTTATACAGTATTTGATACCAGCCACTTGTAAGGCTGCAGCTGTTCTTGGGATGGTAAGAAATTGTCATGGAAACTTATTTCAAACTGATGAGTGTGTTGGTGTACTACTCCTTATTTTCCACTGCAGTATCTGACAGTTGTTGTTGATCTTTCTTGTTTTAAGAAACTGAGACACTTAACTTGATAATCATGTATCTCTTTTCTTTCTCTTGCTCTTTTTTTACTTCTGTTGTGTCATTCCATATTTAGGGAGTAATGCAAATTAATGTCATTCTCTTTAACTATGTATGCCAGAGAAGAATAGTATCTTTCAATGGACATTTCAGAGGGACCACTTCTGAAAAAAATGAGATTCTTTTTGAGCTAACTTTTCTATAAACTCCATATGAAACTAACATAAAACTGTATAGATAACAGTGATAACAAAGGTTTTGAAACACTTTGGGATAGTACTTTGAGTAGCTATTGCAGCAGCACCTGCACAGGGGGATGCTGTGGAAATGATGCCAGACATACTGGAGGACCTGTAGAGATCATCTTGTTCTGACTGCACTGCAATTACCCACTCAGTGAGTTAATAACGCTTTCTCACAAGTGAACAGCTGCATATCTCTGTAAGTGGGAGAAAATAAAAGGTTAATTCCAGTCGAGAGCTGCATGTTGTCCCATGCTCTGTCACATTCAGAATTTGCTTAAAAAGAGCGACTAAGATCACACATTCTAAAACTGGCTTGTATCTTAGATGCTTCACAAATACCAAAATAAAGCAAAATAAATAATTTCTACTAAATACTTAGAATGCATTGCAAGAAAAGTAAGGCTTCACTGTTCAAGTTTAACAGTACAGGACAGTTTTTGGGTATTCCAGTAAGTTGTTGTACTTTGGTAAAGTATACAGTACTAGCTAAACGTGGGAATGATGGATAGAAAGATGTGCAGAACTAAGTGCCATAAGGTTTTGGAGAAAAAATAAGTGGAGTACCCTACTATTAGTTGAGTAGATGGCAGTGTATTTGTTTGTACACAGGCTGTTAGCAGCTTTTAAAGCAGTTTATAAACCTGATGATCCTTGAAGTCCCTTCCATTGCAAGCCATTCTATGATTCTGACAGTTTCCAGCCCAAGTTCTGTAAGTAATGCATCCCTAATAGCATGTATAACTGCACACTTTGTTGGTTACAAATTATGGGATAGTGTGTATTATTTGTAAAAAAATTATTTTGATAACATTAGTTCAGTCAGTTAATCTGCAAGTCATCTCTTAGCTGATGCATTATCCTGTGACATTGATTCAAAGTACTATTTTAAGCCAATCTCTGTTTTGCTAATGTTTAATTTTTCCAGATATTTCCAAGTGGCAAGATTCACTAGTGTTTATTTGTAATGAGTACTTTTTTTGAATGCTTTAGGATAAAGCTGTGGCTGAACCAGTAAGTCGACTGCTGGAATCTACCTTAAGAAGCACCCATATGCCAAGTCGAATCGGGGCTCTGCATGGAATTCTTTATATCCTTGAGTGTGACCTGCTTGATGAGACAGCAAAGCAACTCATTCCAATCATCAGCGAGTATTTGCTCTCCAATTTGAGAGCAGTAGCTCAGTAAGGCTTTTCTCCCCTCCCACCATCTCCTTTAGTTAAATGGAACAGGAGGTTTTGCTTGAGTGGAAGAATACACGTCTAAGTAAACTAGCTTACTTTAGTCTGACTTTTAAAAACCAACCAAAAAAAAAAGAAAGTTTATTAAGATTTCTAGGCTTGCCTTATTGGAACTAGGAGAAGCTAGGAGTAGCTTTTCTTGCAGCGCCACTCCTTCTGCATCTGACTGGAATTGTTGCATGCTCCTTTATGGTTTGCCATGTTTAGTCCTTTTTAGAGCAGGTTATTGTATCAGACAGCTCAAGTTCTTGTCATTTTCCTCGAAACCTTACAATTGAAGCTTAGCCAGCTTGAGATTTTATTTACAGAACTAAAAAGTTACTTTAGGGTGAGAAAACTGTTTTCTCAGACTTTTGTGTCTTTGCTAAATTGTGCTTCCTAAACCTTTCATTACTTTCCTGTCAAAAGGCAGATTCCTTGACTGAGCTTTGCAGGATCAGTAATGGAATAAATTTCATCTAGACAAGTGAAGCACTGATAGTTTGAAATTATATTGCTGAAAAAATATTTGTTAATGTTCTACTGACTCCATGAAAACTAGTGCTCTCTTATAGCATGTGACAAGTTTGTGCCAATCACTTGGAGATACGTTGTGCAGTTCGCAGATTAAAAACTGCATAAATTTGATGTGGAAAAAATACCCGCTATTTCTAGGGCTTGTTTGTATTGTCTCAATTCCTAACCTAGATAACTTATGTAAGTAACTACTAGTGTTTTTTCTTATTTGCAGTTGTGTCACTGTCCATAACCAACAGCATATCTTAGTAATGTGTGCAGCTGCGTTCTATTTGATTGAGAACTATCCACTTGATGTAGGACCTGAATTCTCTGCAGGAATTATACAGGTATGTTGTAATGCCCACAGTCACAGGTAATTATGTAACTTGGGATCACCACATAATATCTTAAACTCTTGACTTAATTTTTGTGATGTAGGTTTTACTTTCATCAGGCTTTCTTTAAACAGCAGTCCTACAATGTGGTTCATTACACATGAGCTGTAATAGCATGCTGCTAGAAGGTGACCTAAACATACCTCAAAAAACAAGTAGATGGCTTTTTTTTCTTTATTTCAGATGTGTGGAGTCATGGTGTCTGGAAGTGATGAATCAACACCATCCATTATTTACCACTGTGTCCTGAGGGGATTAGAACGACTCCTCCTTTCGGAGCAGCTTTCCAGGCTGGATAGTGAATCTCTGGTTAAACTGAGTGTTGACAGAGTGAATGTGCAGAGCCCCCACAGAGCAATGGCAGCTCTTGGGCTAATGCTGACTTGCATGTACACAGGTATTTATGTTTTTTAAATACCTTTTGATGTGCTGAGAGACTAGCTTACTAACAGTGCTAATTTTAATTTTTTTTCAATTGTTCTTGCTAGCAAGGATAAAAAGGTCTTATTCTGGCATTTGCAGTAAATTTGTAACGAATTATTTTGGTTTAGGAAAGGAAAAAGTCAGCCCAAGTCGTTCCACAGATGCAAATCCTGCAGCCCCCGACAGTGAATCTGTGATCGTGGCTATGGAACGAGTATCTGTTCTTTTTGATAGGTGAGAGGATAAAACGTGATAAAATGTGTCATGGGGCACTGATGGGGAAATGATTCATTGGCACTGTCTCCTCACTTCTCTGCTTGACAGTTCTAATATTTAATTAATGTTATTTCTCTGCTTACCATTGCTTAAAATTGATACTTGTAGTATACACAGTAACACTGATGGAATTGCTGAACATGGCTCAAGTGTACAGGAATGTAAATGGAAAACAGACATGTCCTAACTGATACTCAGTGTTGCACAAACTGTAATACTTTATAAATGTATTTCCAGCTCCATTCAGGTCAAATCCTTAAGTGCTTTTCAAGATGTCTTCTGTGTAATCAAGGATATAAATCCTAGTTTACAGGAAATAATCTTTGAAACCATCCTTAAGAATTCAAAACCTCTTTTCCCCTTCCCCCACCCACATGTTGGTCTTTCCAAGGCTGTTAAGTAACTGCAGTGGAAGGGTACAGAAAAATTTCTGTATTCACATGGAACTCATTTAATGGAAGTATTTCATAACCCCTGTTCTGATCTGACAATCTCAAGCTGTGTTAAGTGAGCATAGCATGTTAGATTTTGCATAGTAGCTTGTGGCATAACGGCTGGCTTTTTTGTGTGTGTTCAGTGGTTTTTCCATAAAACTGGATGAGGGTTTCAGTTCTGTACTCAGTGAGAACAGAGCTGGAGCAGTGCATGAGTACTTCTCTGAAGAGTTTGTAAAACAAACAGGAATACTAGAAGCAGAAAATGTCTTATTATTCCCTGCAACAGTTACTAACTTGATCTTAGCACGTTGCCAGATGCAATGTTTATTAGGAAGATTTTCCAATCAGTGTTCATTAAATAAGATAGTCTTTAAATTGAAGATTTCCCCCTCTTTACAGTGCTTTTCTCTGTTATATATTAGTCATTCTGGTGCTGAGTGAAAAATATGCAAAGATGTTATGAATGAATATCAAGGTTCTGCTCATCACAGAATCACAGAATAGCTTGGGTTGGAACGGACCTTAAAGTCCATCCTCAACCAGCTCCAACTCCCTACTGTGGACAGGGCTGCCAACCACTGGATCAGAGAGTCCGGGGCCCCATCCAACCTGGCCCTGAACACCTCCAGGGATAGGGCAGCCACAGCTTCTCTGGGCAGCCTGTTCCAGTGCCTCACCACCCTCTGAGTAAAGAATTTCTTCCTATTATCTAAATCTCCCATCTTTTAGTTTAAAACTATTCTCCCTTGTCCTGTCACTATCAGTGAAATGTAAGACTCTGTCCTGTCTATAAACACTCTTTAAGTACTGGAAAGCCACAATAAGGTCTCCCCAGAGCCTCCTCTTCTCCAGACTTGAACAAGCCCAGCTCCTTCAACCTTTCTCCATAGGAGAGGTGCTCCAGCCTTTGTAGCCTCCTTTGAACCTGCTCCAACCATGTTCTTTTTGTGCTGTTGGCACCAGGCCTGCATGCCCTACTGCAGGTAGGGCCTCACAAGAGCAGAGTCAGAGGTACAATCACCTCCCTCACCTTTCACACTTCTTTTGATGCAGCCCAGGATAAGTTGACCTTATTGGCTGCAGGCGCACACTCAAATCTATCTGTTCATCAGAACTCCAAAGTCCTTCGCAGTGCTGGTCTCAATGAGTTCTTCCTGATCTACACAAACCTTGCACTGGACACTGGTGAACCTCATTAGGTTCTCGTGGGTCTACTTTGCAAGCTTGACTCTGAATGGTAACTCTTCCTTCTGTTATATCAGCTTCAGTCAGCTTAGTGTCATCTGCAAACTTGCTGAGGGTGTGCTCAGTCCCACTTTACAGGTCATTGATAAAGATATTGAAGAGAAATTGTCTTTTTTGTGATAATTAGTAGTAGTAATCTCTCTATCTTCTCTTAATTGTCATTTAACTTCTTCAGCATTTGTATTGTGAAATCTCGTTGGCTACCTGAGAAAGGAACTGGAAAAAAGTTGGGGGGACAGGTGATGGAATAACTTCTAAGAATTTATTATAGCTTTGTTAGATTTCTTAGGCTAGACTGTTAGTGTAAGATGAGGTGAAGTCTTGAATTCTTGTTTAAGACTTGCCTATCTAAAGATGAAAATAGAGTATTCTTCCTATTGTGCTTAATATGAAAAATAACGAGATGTTCACTGGAATTAAATCTTAAAATGTTATTTTTCTATTATTTTTAGGATCAGGAAGGGATTTCCTTTTGAAGCTAGAGTAGTGGCCCGAATCCTTCCTCAATTCCTTGATGACTTTTTTCCTCCACAAGATGTAATGAATAAAGTTATTGGAGAATTTCTATCCAATCAGCAGCCTTATCCACAATTTATGGCCACAGTAGTTTATAAGGTAATGTATATCTATCTTTTTTCCTTCTTTTTTTCAGAGAACTGTTAAGTGATGGCTCTTCAGTACTTGAATAAAAGGGGCAAATATAATTTTCACTAGATCTGATAAGCTATTCAGTGGTGTTTGAGGTGTGCTGCTTTGAACTTTGTGTCCTGGGGGAAATGGAGGATCTAGAATCACCTTGATTAAAGAAAAAATATTGAGAAAATTAATAGCAGGGATTCTGCTGCTCGGATTCTTCTGGTCTTGAGGAGCCACTCTGGGTCATTCTGGCCTTATGAAACCAGCCAAGCTTCTGGCAGACATAGTTGGGCTTCTTGGTATCCTGTGTTTCATCACCTACTTATTGGGCTCGTGCATCACTTAAGAATGCATGTATGCACCACCCTTTATGTATTAAAAACAGAGGCCCAATGCAGGTCTCACTTTTTGTGTGCTCACTTCAATTTGCCACAGGTGTCGTGAGCCCACTTTGCAGAATCACTTTGTCAGAGTTGTCCCCGACAACTCTGTGAATCTCAGAGCTTTGTAGATGAGGTAAACCTTAAATAGAGAAACTAAACTCCTTCCCATGTCTGTATGTCTTGTCTTTATTCCTACATAAAATATTTTTGCAGGTATTCCAGACACTGCATACCACTGGACAGTCCTCAATGGTCCGTGACTGGGTGATGCTGTCTCTCTCTAATTTCACACAAAGAACACCTGTGGCAATGGCAATGTGGAGTCTTTCCTGTTTTTTTGTCAGTGCTTCCACCAGTCAATGGATTTCAGCAATGTATCCTAAACAGACTGAATGTGTGTCACTTCTGGGTAAATGTGATTCCATAAAGGACATTGGTAGCTTAGGAGGGCAAAAGTAATAAACTTAATACACAATTTAGTACACACACAAAAGAAACCTTAACCAGAATAACAAACTTCTACTCTATCTATACTGTGCTTGATATTGTCCTTTTGGTACCTCAGGTTTTTCTTTTCAGGAAGAAAGAACTTCACAGATTTTGAGAATACAGTTACCTAAAACTATTTTTTAAATTTCTGTTCCTTGTGACTGTTTGGGTTGATTTGGAAATTCATTACTTTTAGAGGCTTATAAAGCTCCACTTGATATCTTTGCAGTCACCTCTCAATTCTTTGCCTTGTATTGGTCCTACAAAATAAAATATTGCATACAAAAAAAAAAAAAAAAGTTGAAAGGTGTTGCCTTTCATGACTAGGCAAGAAAATAGACTTATGTCGTCATGTTTGAAATCTCCTAATGCTTCCTCATGACATCACTGCTCCTTGGCTGTACGTAGTTCAGACTAATTGCACCATTTCCTCCGCTAGATAAAGACTGCTGCTAGGCTAAAGTAAGTTTCTGGAAATAAAAAATTGTGTTAAGCTACTGAAGAAATAGGATTTCTGTAGTAGCAGTTCAGTGAACACATGAAAGTGTTTTTCACACCGTTTCTGAACTCAAATATACACCACTTCATTGGAGAGCAGTGTTTCAAGTAGGAAACAAAATATGATCAAATTCTGTCATTTATGACCTTAACTTATATCTCAGTCTTCCACATATTATCAGCAGAATGGGTAAACTGGAGCAAGTGGATGTTAACATCTTCTGTTTGGTGGCCATGGACTTTTACCGACATCAGATTGATGAAGAATTAGATCGGAGGGCTTTTCAGTCAGTGTTCGAGGTGGTAGCATCTCCAGGAACTCCGTATCATCGCCTCCTGACTTGTTTGCAAAATGTCCACAAGGTCACAGCATGTTGAATGTCCCGATGCATTACAAAACTGCATGACTAGTGTTGGAATCTGATACAAATTATAGGAAATGCGAGATGGAGGAAGTATCTGTGGTTGCATTTGTGATAAAACATGGACCTGCCACTTATTTTCTTCCTGAATGCATGGAGAGGTGCTCTGTAGCACTGGAAATCACCTGAAAAATCTAGCGTAGTTTTTATTGTTCTTGACACGAGGCACCTGTGGGTGGAGTTGTCCGTGTTCTGCAAGTGATGTTTGGGACTAACCTGAGACAGATTTACTAACTGTAAACTATGAGCAAGTGCTACATACAAGGTAACTGGTATTGTTCTTCCTAATGTTCAGCTGAAGCCACTGTGTTGAAGCTGGTAAGAAACTGACAGAGTTATTGCAAGCTGCACTCATTAGAAAACTTCAGTTCTATGTACATGTATATACTGTTGTGTAGTACGAAATAGAGATTGTTGAATTGTCTCTCCCAAACGAAGACAAGAGAAGATGGCTTTCATGAGTTACACTTCCAGCATGTAATTCCTCTCCAGACTTTCTTATATCCTGTGGTGCACGTGTTGGTGGTATCGGAGATGTGGTGCACATACGTAACCACACTTTTTTCTTTTTTTTTTCCTCTCAGGATTTAAAATTTGAGTACAGTATATCAGTAAAAGAAATTTTAACTTAAATATTTCTATTTCTATATCATGTACAGTATGTAAAATTGTAAGATGTGTGATGCATGGGCTGTGCTGTAATTTGAGATGAACAGAAGCCAGGCTACTGAATGTCTTGACGTCTGTATTGTCCTCATTTTTCCTTGTGCTCAAATTTATGTTCCTTCTGAAAATCCATCTTAATGTACAGATTACATCTTGTTTTGCATCTCACTTTTTCTTAAAACGCTTTAAAACTGGAATATGTTGATTTAACGTGTCTTGAGTGACTGTATTAAGGAGGCATTCTTGTGGTCTGCTTGTAGCTTTTGAATTCCTTTATTTTGAGATGTTATGGTGAAAGAGAAGACTAGTTATTTTGGATCAGCCTTTTGTATACTCAAGAAATGGCTCTTATCTGTTGCACAGCATTTAGGAGACAATAGTGCAAGCTCCCCAGTAGTCAGTAACCATTTGACTTTTCCTAACTGAGACCATGGAGTCAACTGGATTCAAACCACTCTCCCTTTGAACAAATCTATACTAGCAGTTGAGAATCAGAAGGCTGCTGTGGTCTAATTTGGGACTGGCTAAGGTGTTACAGTACACAACTGCTTTTATTGCCTGTCATACACATAATGCTTTAGACACACAGTACAAATATCAACAATTTTATAGCACTGCGCAGGGCCAGATGTAGCTTTTACTTATTACCCAGGAAACCCCATTGATTTGTGAGCATTACATGGGGAAAGCACAGCATTTGTCTTTAGTTATATTTGTTATAATTTTTTAATTATATAAAAATGATTGCTGGGTTTTCAGTCACGTCCTGTATTTAACCTCTCTTCAATTTCTTATCACACCTTTTGGTGACACTTGGAAAAATGAGATAGTGTTGTCAGGAGGAGCATGTACTTGTATGTATTTCTGTATATAATGTATATGTGGAAATTATACACGTGACAACATTTAATGTATACAGATGTGTATATTTGTATTTATTAAACCCATGTATTTAAACTAATTCCAATCTAGACCAAAAATTGTTACTCCTGCCCATAAATTGATTTAAAAGGAATTGTCCACCGGCGTCACTTCCTCTTAAAAAGGCAAAACTGATAATATGGGCAGTAGAAACAACTGTAGACATTGCTGTATTTAGCTCTCTACAGATCTTACTATCTAGAGCAATTATTTCTGCCCTTAGTTGGGTTACTCTTATTTCTTGGGCCACAGCACTGTGGTGATTTTTAAAAGAAGCTGAATAGGAGTTCAGAAAAAGACTTAATAGATACTGTTTGAAAGTTTTGAGTTGCAATGGAAATTATCTTAATTCTGACAAGAGACTAATTCAAGGCAGTGAGATATAATGCCCTGTGCATTCGTTAAGGGTAGTATAGATCACTCTTCCCTTTTGTAACCACCGATAATCGTTTTGTACTGTAAACCCACACACCAGTCAGTTTTTGTATGATATATAGTTTAAGTGAAGATATTTTTGTAAGCTATTTTCCAAAATTTAAGATAGATTTTAATATATTTTTTAAGCATCAGGTTAGTCATATTCTCACCAACAGTATGTGTTGTGTTACAAACTGTTAAATTCTTCATAATTTTAAGCTCCTCATGATTAACACAGAGTGGTTGGTTACTTTACCTTGGGAAAATGGGAGCTGGTCCCTTTATGAAACTCACCAAACCAACCCATTTGGGACTTTCCATAGAATCTTTCCAGCCACTGAAAGGAGTGTATTGAACCAAGCAGTCAGCATGGCTGGATGAGAAGCATCTGATGTGACAAAGCCCCTTTTCCTCAAATGGCCTTTAAGCAAATACTTGCATTACCCAGTTCTAGGCAAGCTTTAGGATTGATGCAGTCAGTTTTACACTCATGGATTCACTGCTAGTAATTACTCCATCTGTTTGGACTTCTCTTGGAGATTTGTCATAGTGTATACGTACCTCCTGGAACATGATTCTGGAGCTCCTTTTAGAAGTTCTCAGTGACCTGTAGGGAATAAGGGCCCTCCTAGTGTGGAAAAAGGCACACGAGTAGTGCTTCAAATCTAATATGTCACCTGCGGCACACTTTGCTATCCTCCTCCTGTACTTGCTTTCCCCACTCTCCCTTCTTTTGGAGTGAAATTGTACTTGAAATCACTCCTTCCTGCTTGTAGTGATAACAATCAAGAGGCCTGTGATGGGGACTGCAACAACAGAACAAAACAGCAGAACAGTGGTCACCAAGAAATCCTGATGTTGGATTTAAAGAAAAAAAAAAAAGCAAATTTATTACTGAAAGTATTCAGAATATTTTCTAATTAAGCTTTTTGCCAGTTGAAATTGAATGTGAGTGTATTTAAATCTTCTCTTGAGCATATACTCAGATGTCATTTCTTCCCTAAAGTGATTGTGCAGTACTCCTGCTTTGGTAGGAATGCCTTCTCAGTACCAAGAAGTTGTGTTTCCTCAAAAACAGAGCATTCCTTAGGCATTAAGTCATGATTGAACAGATTTAGATAAATGAAGTGGGGAATGAGTGGAAGCTTTTGGATTAAAATAAGTTCGTTCATACTTAATAGATTTACCTTAAGAGCGTTCTGTCTTACCGTTCTCCTTTTTAAAAGGCTGTTAACTTCATAAAGCAGCCAAGGAGGTTGTGTCAAAAGCACTGCAGAGACAGTTCTCCAAGAGCAGCAGACGTATTTTTTGTCTCACACGTTTGTGGAGCTGTCACACGTAAGCATTTATGCTTCCTAAATAAAAGAAATTTTTAGAGTGTAATGAGCAATAAATATAGCAATAAGCAGTCTAATTAAATTTGGTCATTCAGAATCTTACCCAGTGGTTGAAAGGGATGAGGTGGGAGTAAAAGGTGTTGGTTCAAGTACATTCACTGCATAAAACGAGCTTTTTCATGTACAATCCCAAGCAAAATTTGCACTAATGATAGAAATAACTATGTGACAATGCAAAGTGCTTTGCTCTTTTATTTTTAAAACAATTCTGGTTACAGGGATATGGATGATCAAAGTTATAAAGGAGCAAAGTACTTTGGTACTTTAATTTAGATAGTTTCCTTATTTTAAAGTTTAAAAAAAAAAAAGCAAGCTGCTGTAAGAACTAGAGTAAGCAATGTAGCAACATTACTGGGAAGTTCAATATGCTACTCTTATACTGAGATTTCAGGTGAACTCTTTGTGCATGCTACTTTGAAGCATCCGTTGAAAAATCTGGAGAATCCCATAGTCATACCCAGGAGAGCTTCTGTAGTATGTCAGGTTTTAGTTGTATTCACGTTGACAGGGTATGAATGCTGCAGAGCATTTGTGAAGCATGCGCTGCTTTCTTTCATGTGCATTTGTGTGAGCTTATCATTCCCATCAGTCTGTGTCCGCATACCATCAAGTTGGGTCAACCTGACGAAGGACGAGGCAAAGGCATGCAATGTACAGCACCCTGTGCTGTTGTCTTATAGAGCTTGAGGGCAGTGATGAGCGAAAGCTTGGAGCCCCAACCCAAAGAACAATTGTACTCAAAATAAAAGGAAAGCGTATAATTTTAGATGTATGTTTAAGTTTAAAGAAATGCTGAAAATACTGCAATTTGAAACTAAAAGAGAAAATAAAATACAACTATTGCTGTAAGACATTTTTCTCTGTTTATTTTAAAAAAAACTTGTTGCATTCTCACTGTGGTTTTCCCCGGTGTCTCCTTTTCAGCGGCTATCAAACATGGAGTATTTCAGCAATATGCAAGAATACTCAAACTATCTGCAGGTGTAGGTATGCTTCAGAATCTCAGCGCTGTTTGCAATAAAAAGGTATCACAACTGAGCTTTTAATGATATCTCATAGTCACGCTTGCCAAAACTCTGAGATCAGAAAATGCGAAATGTAAGCGTACAGCTGTATTTTTGGATGAGGATCTTTTCATCTGCAGCAGTCCTACGGGGCAGATTATGTTACGCTGGAGAGAAAAAAAGGTTTAAACTTGCCTAAGCTTGATTCCCCAGCTGTTAGGCTTTCCATTGGGCCTGCATCTTAAAAGACGTTTCTGGGTGGTCCTGCTGCCGAGCACTGGAGGATCTCTTGCAGAACTCGGCTGTTAGAGACATCTTGTTTTGATTAACTTTGCAGCTCTTGGCTGTCCTTTGGAAATTCTGGAGTAAGCTGTGAAGTAGTAGCTTAATGCACCAAGCACGTGCTGGTTTCATTCTTGGTCAAAATAACTATTTCACACGTTTTTCCTTGTCAGGGTTGCTAGCTGGTAGTAACAGCTGCTCCTGTCACCATCTGTTGTAGTTGAATGATAGTCTCCAGCTTTTGTTCTCCACTTGGAGAAGAGCAGCGGTTTAAGCTTTGAGAAGAGCGAAGATGGTTTACTGTACGCAGGAGGATGAAGCTCTGCACTTCTAAGAGTAGAATTCTTCAGTTTTCTCTAACAACTTTCTCCACTGCCTCTCCTGTCCCACGTAAGTACTGCTATGTCCCCTTTTTGTCAGTGCAGCTATTGGACTATTGCAGCCACCATTTTGGAGGTGGTTTGGCTCTGCTCCAATTATGAGATGAAAAGCTTTGATTGCATGCAGAATTATACCATAATTATACCATAACTTTTGCATAACTGTTTGAAGAGATGAGAAGATTTGTGACTTCTAGGATTGTTGGAAGTAAAGCATAAAAAGGTTTATACAGTATATAGAATACCTTCTAAGCCAAACCTCCTGTTCTTCCACTGTGGCCATAATTCTACATGAATTTTGTTTCTGTTCTTTCCCATGGCATACACATCCAAGTTATAGCCTCATAATCCTCACCCCAGGTGCTGTTTTCATATCCTTTCAATTCCAAATGCCATGGGTAGATTTTGATCGAGTGCAACCTGATTGTTTTCCCTCCTTATTTACATTCTGGAGTTCTTTCAGCCGAGCTGCAGTGTTTGGGCTCCAAGCAAAACGCATCCCTGAGGGCTGGGTTTGACTCTGCCACAGAAGCTTGCGTGCAGATTTGAGCCAGGTGAAGTTAAACCATTTAAATAGTATGTTTCCACTAATCTAGCTCATCTTGAATTACGTGCCCTGTAAAACTTCTCATTCATCTCAACGTTTCACTAAGTTGAAAAAAGTCCCCAGATGGAGATCTGTTATACCTCTTAGTTCCCCTTGAGGAAAAGGGACTAAATGGGCTTTCATCACGATCTTTCAGCTGGGTGACTCTAATATTGAAGTATTTGCCTGGTCATCCAATGGAAATGCAAGCGTAAAGCTTGCTAACAACTTTCTTGATGTGCCTTGTTAACGTTGGTGTTTCGTGTTCCATCTTCAACATTTATGTTAGCATCTGCAAGAACAACAGTTTGTCTTCTAACTTTTTGTTTCAGGCAAGTTAGGACAGAGATTCCTTCAATTGTTCTTTGTTCAAGATTTCTCGTTGCCTTCACAACTGCTTTTGGTTTCATCTGAAAGTTAATCCTTGAGAAGTGGGAGGTATTTTTTTAAGCATTTCAAAGCATCTGATCCTCACATCTCAGGTTCACTCCTTCTCCTTCCCCCTTCTTTCCTCTGCCTTGACTCCTAAAGTAAATATTTCACCAGGCTGACGCTTTGTCATAGAAGTTCTATGCTATGCCTGAGTAATGAAAGGTAAGATAGAGTGATCCAAAGTACCTGGAGTTTATGAATGAATTTTGGATCCTGAAGAAGCTGATCTCTAGAAGGGACGTGAATAAACCTGTGATTTTTAAATATTCAATGTAGTAATCTAAAAAGATTTAGATGTTTCTTAATCAGCACCCAAGTCAAATGCTTTCAAAAGCAGTATTTTTTACACTACCGCTTTTTAGTTCCACCTGTTCTCGCTAAAGAAACATGTTTATATGCTCCAGAGTTGCTTAAATGCGAGGCTGTGGATGATACGTGTTTCCATTGCAGTGTGATCTGAAAACATAAGAAATGTGAGGAACGTGACCTGGCAGCTGGGGAACCTGCAGGCAGCACAAGCAGTGCAAGTGAAAGGAACCGGCTGCTTCACACAACCTTGTGTGGCACCAGGTTACATTAGCCACGGCATGGCAGAAGCTTGTATTCTACTGACAGGTTGTTTTTCCATTTCTACCATTGGCCTACAGGGTTTGAGAGTATCCCTCTGTGGGAGAAATCACAGCAAACCTAAATTGGTTTGTGTTGGTCGGTCTCAGCTAACTGGTTTAAGCAAACCTAAGTTTCTTAACCCATAAAAATCCAAAATCCAAACTGTGGTATTGTACCTTTGCAATTTAATTGTGGTGATGGTGGAATGCTGCAAGAAGTCACGCTGAGCTGTCGTGTTGTGCTAGAAAAGATTGCTGGGCTGTATCTACTACTGGAAATACAAAACTCAGTTTGTTGCAGGGAGATTTATAGTGTTTAAGGCTTTTTTTTTTCATTCTTTTTTCCATTTTTGCTGATGGGGTAAATACCATCAAAGTTCTTATTAACATTAACTTCTCAGTGAAGTCTGGCTCCCCTTTGTATGCACTCCTTTTATTCTCAGTTTGACTGCATTAACTCGAGATGAAACGTAAATGCCAATCCTGAATTAATGATTTTAACTGTACTGTACTCTGGAGCTTTATTACCTGAAAAAAAAAAAAGTCTAAATCAGGGAGCAAATTTGATTTGATTTCACTCATGCTTTACTGACTACGAGATCTCGTGGGTACAGAATAACTTTGGATGTTGAGTGCCATAAAGATGAATTTACCCCTAAATGAGATGTATTGAAGGGCGTTTCAAAGCCTGTTACAAAAGCTGGGCATCGTTCAAACAACAATGATCAGGAGTTGCATAAAGGTCCTTCTTGTCCGCTGGTAACCAACTACAGATATGTAAAGTATATCTAAGAAGAAAACAATCTAAAATCAATCCCTAGCCCTAAGCAATTAAATGGTTCATTGACACCTATGGGAAATGATTACTTTTCTTGTGTGCAGCCTTCAGGTGGGTATAAATGATTGGGGCGATTTGTGGACTTCAAATATGAGCAGTCCTTGAGACCGAGGTGCTGTGGTATGCCCCAGGACGGGGTCACTGATGGCACTTCTGGGTGGTAGGACAGAGCCAGGCTGACGGTGTGGCTGCTGAGAAGGTGGCTGAAGGCCCTCAGCTGAAGGGAGGGCACGAAATGGCTTTGTGTCAACTGGCTGCAAGCTACAGCCCAGGGATGAAGGAACGGTTGGAAGAGGTGAGTCAGAGCACGTGAGCAGCTTAGTGCTGGGCAGATGGTTAGACCTACTTAGTATCGTCATCATCTTCTTCAATAGCTCTGGATTATGCCTGAAAATGTGTCCTGAGTGTTTTTCCACTTTGCTTCCAGCTCTGTGCGTTTAGTTCTTAGGCTGCATGGGTATCAACTGAGCAGCGAGGAAAGGAAAAGCATTTTTAAATTGGAGAGCTGCGATGGCAAGATGAGGAAGGCTGCAGAACCTGAAACTGCTTCTGAGTAGTGTTTGATACCCTTATAATTAGACTTTGAGTGTTTCTTTATACTGGATTATAAAAGGAATACATACTTCATTTGTGCTTTGAACTAGAGATTTCCCTGTGAATTACTACTCCAGAGCCAGCCAGAACGGTCTCTGTACTGGTGCCTTTCATCTAACTCTGTCAAGCAAGTTGGTTTTTGGTTTGTTTTTGTGTGTGTTTTTTTCCTCTCCTGACAATCATAAAAGTAAAATAAGTAAATAAATCTTCTTTATCTAGTTTCAGTTGCTTCCATTCACATTACTGCATTTTCTCTGGGGACAATCTGGTGTTTTGGATTTTCAAATGTAATATTTTTGCATTATTTTGCTTCTCAATTGCATTCCAGTTACATTACTTCTCTGGAAAGATGTTATTTTTCATTTGTGATGCACCAGAGTCCATCAGATGCAATATTCTTTTATCCGAGCCTGGTTATTTCTGGTTTTGCACTCTGACGTATTGATATAATGATTTATAGATATGTTTGATCAGAGATCAGTTCTAAGTACTGGCATAGCCAAAATACACGTGTAGGGTTGTGCTTAGCAACCCTGATTCTCCAGCATGAGAATCCCCTGGCACAACTTGAGACCATTCCAATTTGTCCTATTGCTCTTCTCTGGGAAAAGAGGCTGAACCCTACCTCACCACAACCTCCTTCCAGGGAGTTGTAGAGAGTGACAGAATCATAGAATGGCCTGGGTTGAAAAGGACCACAATGACCATCTAGTTTCAAGCCCCCCCTGGTATGTGCAGGATTGCCAACCACCAGACCAGGCTGCCCAGAGCCACATCCAGCCTGGCCTTGGATGTCTCCAGGGATGGGGCATCCACAGCCTCCTTGGGCAACCTGTTCTAAGGTTTCCCCTTCTCTAGAATAAATAATCTCAGCTCCCTCAGCTGTTCCCCATAAGACTTGTGCTCCAGACCCTTCACAGCTTCACTGCCCTTCTCTGGACATGCTCCAGAGCTTCAATGCCTTTCTTGTAGAGAGGGGCCCAAAACTGAACGCAGTACTCGAGATGTGCGGTCTCACCAGTGCCAAGTACAGAGGGATGATCACTTCCCTGCTCCTTCTGGCAACACTGTTTCTGATACAAGCCAAGGTGCCTTGGCCTTTTTGGCCATCTGGAAACACTGCTTGGCTTCTGTTTGTTGACGCTTGGCTGAACACCCTATGATCTTTTTCCTCTGCATAGACTTCTAGTCACTCTGTTCCAAACCTGTAATGTTTTCTGGTGTTGTTCTGGCCAAAGAGCAGGATCTGGTAGTTGGCCTTGTGGAACTTCATCCCATTAGGAACTTCATGCTTTCTAGGCCTGGCTCTGCAACCAGTGTACCTGTCCAAGCCATGGACTGCGAGCTTCTCTAAGAGAATCCTGTGGGAGACAGCCTCAAAGGCTTTGCTGAAGTCTAGATAGACTATGTCAACAGCCTTTCCCTCATCCACCAGGTGGGTCAATTGATCATAGAAGGAGATCAGGTTGGTCAAGCAGGACCTGCCTTTCGTGAACCAATGCTGGCTAGGCCTGATCTCCTGGTAGTCCTGTGCATACTGTATACTCTCACTCAAGATGATCTTTTCCATAATCTTCCCTGGCACCAAGGTCAGGCTGACAGGCCTGTAGTTCCTCAGATCCTCCTTACAACCCTACTTGTAGATGGGAGTCACACTGTCAAGCATACAATCCTGTGGGACCTCTCCAGCTGACTAGGAATACTGATAGATAGTGGGAAGCGGCTTGACAATCACATCTAGCAGCCCCCTCAGCACTCTCAGGTGGATCCAATCTGGCCCTGTGGACTTGTGACAGCCCAGGTGGAGTGTCAGGTCTCTGTTTCCACCACATCTTGTCCTTAAGTTGTTTGAAAAAGGTTGCCATGATTGTTTGCTCTATCATATTCCCGGAGATGTGGAGGTAAGGCTGAGCCTGTAGTTCCCCAGATACTTCCTGCTGATAAGAGGTCTAGGTTCAACTCCAGGTGGAGTCCAGCCTTCCTAAGTTGATCCCTACATTCTTGGACAGGTTGGCTGGAAAAGAGCATCTAAATCTACACTGAGTATCTGAAGGAAGCGTCACATGAAGTTTGAAAACTAGCGAAAGGAGATGTGTTTTTCCTCTACAAGTAGTTAAGCTGCAGAGCTCTTTGCCAAAATTGTGGATGTTGGAATACTAAGGGTTCAGATAGCTTCAAAAGGAGATTAGACAAGATCAAAGAGTACACTATTGCAGATTATTAAATACACAGGAAACACATCTGTCTTTGGAAGTCCCTGAGCGATGAACGGCTGAAGGCCAAGAGATTACTTTGGGAAATTCTCTGATGTGCTTCTTCTGTTCTTATATACATCTCCAGGTGACTGCTTTCAGCATTTGTTAGAGACAGGACACTGAACATGACTTTTTCTGGCACGGTAACATCTGGCTCCTTTGTGCTTAATGGAGAGTGCAAGTTTGGATATCCAGGAAGCTCCTTCTAATTCTTTGTTCCTTTTAGTTTCAAAATGGAAATAATCTCGTTCCCTCATTTGGCTCTTGACTTGTGTACTTTCACCTCCATAGCAAGCACACCTTGGCCAGAGACAGAGGCAGTGCTACCATGGTCTCAAGAAGTCTCAGCCCCTTCTCATATGAGCACTGCTTCTGCATGTGACTTAAATCAAATCTGGCCATTTAACCCTTGTCAGCTGGTAGAGAGGGAGGGAAAATCACATTCAACCATCTGTGCCTGCTAGAAGGCTTCTGCAGATGCAGAACCTCATATTTACTTATTTATTTGTGCTGACCTAACTTATTTCTTTGAGAAACATACACGCTGAGCTGCTGTGAGGGGTGGCTTCTGGGGGGGAACAGTTGCTGGTATATCTAGATCTGTCAACTTCTGTTACAGACAAGAAGCAACACAAGACCACAGCGTTAGTGGAGAATTTAAAGAATGATTTTTCAAGAGAATGCTCTGGGGTAAGGCATGGAGCTTCCATGCATAGAGAAAATATATATATATATATATTCTTACAACAACATCTAGATTCATGCTTCAGTTGAAAATTTAGCTGTTTCTTCAAAGAACAGAAGTTTTCAATGCCATTTTAATTATTCACTTGTATGCTGGCCTAATGCTTCTTGAACGACATGATGAAACATAGCCATATGCATCTTTTTTTTCCTGTCTTCCCAGTCCTGTAAGAACTTTGGGTTTCTAGAAAGATTCTGGAGATCAACTGCAATGCAAAACAAGGTATGTCAGAAAATGTGTGTGTGTGTGTATGTGTATATATATATATATCTCCATATGTAGGGAGGTATAGTAGGGGTTTTGCCATGAGCCTTCAAGTGTTTTAGCATCAACTCTGAACAAAATGATGTTAGAATAACTTTGCAGTCATCCAAATGTGGCACTAGTTTGGACCTCAACTTCAATTGTCACTCACTGTTCTAAAGCATGAGTTTTAGTGCAGTGAGGATGCTGAATCCAGGCTCCTTTGAATGGTAACGTGAGGTGAACCCTCACCCCATCCCCACAGGCAGTAGGAGCAGGATGACCTGCTGCCATCTGACCAGCTCCTAGGTGCAAGGTCGGCCCTGCGCTGTGCTTGTTAGCACTTGTACCACCACTGCCTTTCAGATGGGAGGGGGGAAATATGGTTGGGGGACCCTTCATAGCAGATAAAGCCTCAATTCACAGCCAGGTTCTGAACTGATCTCTTCCCTGCATAAAGGCTTTTGTAGCTCTTTCACTTGACTTTGAGCACTCCTGCCTTTCCTCTCTCAGTGTTCAGCTCTGACTTTCTTCTCCTTACCTGTCGCTGGAGAGTAATTGTCCCTTTCATAAGGACCTTGCTTTGACCTTGAGCAGCAGTTCCTGTGGCACCTGATGTGCATTATGTACTATATATACTGATGAAAGAGCGAGGTACAGTCCTAATGTCTTCCTTGATGGTTTTTTTTTTTAATCTCTTTCAAGGAACTCTTTCAGATGGGACATGAAAGCTTTCCCAATTATTATGAAATTCCTTGTGATTTTTTTTTTTAACTCGAAATACAGGCTTCTGTTTAGAATAGCAGAGGAAAAAAGCAATCACCATCTTAACAGGCTGAAGCAGCAATATCCGAGCTGTTATCGGCTCTTGTTTTCTGTCCTTTGGTCTGGGCTTGAATGTGAAATGGGTCGTTTGTTATTAAGTGTATACAGAGCCTTTTGTGCCCACATATATTCTGCAGTGTGGATTTTTGGTTGGTTTGTTTTCCCAACACGGGTATCTTGCAGGTGAAAGGCAGAAGTTTTTATCAGTCTGCTCTGAGAGGCTGCAACAGGACTGTGTACTGGGGAGGGAGCGCTCTCCTCTCAGGGCATGGTTGGGGAGAGGAGCACAGTTAGTCAAAAGAAGAAAACTGCAGAGCTGTCCTGCAGCAGACACCTTTCTGTGCTTGGGCCCAGAGGCAGACATGAGCTGACTGTGGCAGATCAACGCCACCTGAAATTAAGAACTGTTCTGAGAGCAGAGGGATGGGGAGGCTCCTGGGCTTTCTCCCTTGCTGGAAAGAGGTGGGTGCAGAATGAAAAAGCAAGCATGCTTGTATTAGAGATCACACATTAAACACAACTACTTAGTGTACGTGCAAGCTGAGACCTCCCAATAAGATGTACAGATTGCTTAGGTACTAGATGTACAAACAAAACAAACCCAAATTATCCATAGAATAGGAAAAAGAGCATCATAGGGACAGTAGTTGCTTCAGACTACAAGTTCCTTTACTCAACACCCATGGAATGCAATACTTGGTTACCAAGAAATTAAACATGGAAGGAAGAAGCACAGAGAAAATGAGCTCTGGTCACTGCCTTTAGAGGGCAGAGTAAAGGTGGCAGTAGGGAGTGAGGATGGAGGTTAAGTCCTCCAGGGAACCGTGGGACTTCCCATGAAAGCCTCCTTGAGCCAAGGCCAAAGGCTTCAGCAAAGGAGAAACTTTTGCTCCCGGTACTGTTTTCTCTTCTCTTTCTGGAAGAAGAGAGGGCTGGTGAGTGATCTAAGATTGAAGATGCAGCGTTGCAGTTTGGGGGCATTATGTCAGTTGTGAGAGATCAGCCTACAAATTAGAAAAAAAGTGAGCTCAGAGGCATTACTAGAAAAGCCATTAATAGAAAACCCAGATATAATCCTTGATAAAACCATGAACATTTGCCAAGCGAAGGAAATTCCCAGTGTGTGTGATAACGTGGAGACAGCAGGCAGTGCTCTGAGCATGATAAAAAATTAAACCCATTACAAGCCAGAGACCTGGGGCAGTGCGTCCTGCAGTGCTAAACAATCATCCCCAGGGAGATCAATTGGCAATGAAAACGAAGCAGCAGCCTTGTTCTGGGGGTAATATAGGTAAAATACAAAACAGATGATGCCATTTTGCTGGCAGGTGTGCAGCATGGGCCAGGAGAGGAGGGACAGCTCACAGGAATCCTTCACAGAGGGAGCTGATACTGCTGCAGCAGGGAATCGTCAGCCTGAAAGGGGAACTGAGCTCCTGTTGAGTTGGATGCTGTGTGTAAGGCAGCGTGAAGCCAGAAGTACTGAAAGAGAAATGCAGTCAGGAGAAGATAAACAGATGAAATTCAGTGTTGGAGCTGTACACTTATCCCTGCAGAGGGAAGATGTGAACTATGTATGCGTAACAAGTTGGGAATAGCATATGGTTGTTAAGACATTAAAAGGCTGTATGTTGCCCTCCTGAACTGATGGGGGAAGTGAAGTGACTGCTGCATTAGGAGAAAAAGGAGATCAGTCAGTAATGCATCCAGAGAACCCAACTTTGCTGTATTTTCCCAAGAGGCTGAAAGACACACTGAGTAGACTTGCTGCTCTGGGAAACAAAGTGCTTAGAGCTGAGCACGTGGAGGGAGATATAGCATCAAGGTTTGGCTCCAGTCAGATGAATGGGGGTTAGGGAAAGGGTCTGCACCAGTGGGCATGGAACAGGCTGCCCAGGGCAGTGGGCACAGCCCCGAGATGTTGGAGCTCAAGGAGCATTTGGACAGTGCTTTCAGACACAGGGTTTGGTTTTGGTTGGTCCTGTGTGGAGCCAGGAGTTGGACTCAGTGATCCCTGCAGGTCCCTTCCAGTCGAGCTGCTGTGCAAATTGCAGAATCTCTTCTGGCTTCTTAGTTGGGTGATGAAAATATGGTTACCTGCTTTGTCACCTCATGCAATGGAATTACCACACAGCACTCCTTGGAGATGTCATTCCCTGCAAACCACACTGTCTGACACCAGTGCCCTGCACACCCTCAGCCACCACTGGCTCTGGGGCAGTCACAGAGAATATGCAAACGAATGACCAAACCCAAACTCAGGCCCATGGCCTCCCCTGCTTTGCTGTCAGCAAAGCCAGCCCTGGCAATGCCTTGGGCCTTGCCCCCACTTGTTCCCAGCTGGGGCTGCAGCTCTGGGAAGGCTGCTGTTGTGAAATTCCTTGATACGATTACTCTTTGATATGGGGAAAACCTACCAGGAGTACTAAGTGGTGGGAGAGAGGTGGTGGAGGGAATAAGCCCTGAGAATGAGACGAAGGCAGCTCCCTTTGATCTCTGTGCTGGCTGGCTTCTTTCTAGGACCTGAGCCAGTTTGCAAGGGTTGTCTGCCAGGTATTGCTATCTATATTCTTAGTTCCCCATGAGCAAATCTTCCCCACAGGATTAATTCAAGTTTCTCCCACTTACATTCTTTTTATTTAGCCTGCTTGGAGTTGCCAAGTGGCTTTCGAAGCTCTGTGCTCGGAGCATCTGACCTTGCTGCTGAGCAATGAGACCCCCGGATGGTGACCCAGGGACCGGGGCACAAATCACAAGTGGGGTTGGGTTTGCAAAAGGGCTGGGTTTGCCTAAGTTCAACCTCCCTCTGGTCCTGAGTCACTGGTGGGCTGCTGCCTGCTGAGCTGAGGAGTGCTGCTCGTGGATGGGACAGTCCTCACGTGAGCTGTGCGGTCAAACCCGGAGCAACACTGCTTTGGAGTTTGGGGAATTTTGCCTCTGGCTTCAATCAGGGTTCACAAGTCCTGTTAGACCTGAATAGCTGCAATCCCTGACTCTGCTTCGAAAGCATCGGGATCAAAGAATGGTTCCAAAGCTGATACGGGATCGATTTGTCTCTTCAGAATACTGCTTATGTAGGTTTTTGGCTTTAGAAGAGGATGGATTTGTGGACTGTAGTTCCTAGTGGCCACTCTTACTGCTCTGCACTCACACCCTTCTGCTGCAGTGGGAACCTCACGTGAGGCTGTATTCCAAATAGTGAAGACTTCAGCACATGCAGCTCCCCATCCTCTCTCACCATCAGCCCCTGACTGCTGGGTCACATCTGCATTTAAAGCTGCATTTCTTTGGCTGAGGTCGTACTTTGAAATCTGTTTAATTACACTGCTTTAAAATCATTGTTGGAGGCTCTTCTCTCTGTTTGAACCGAGATCCTAATTGCGCTGATATTCTCTTGCAAAGCTGACTCTGTTTAAGAGTATCCACATGGGTTTGCAATTGGTTTCAATAAATGGAATTAAGACCAGATTTTGCTGAAATTGCAGCAAGTTTTAATGCAAACAGGGCCTCAGCAAGCCTGCAAATTCCCTCAGTTCCTCTGCATTTCTCTCCCGTGCGACACTTGAACCTTTTCCTGTATTTCAGCTCTCAGTGAACCAGTCTGCAGGTTCTCCAGCATCCACTCTTTTCCTGAAACAATCAACCTCCTTTGAGTTTAGCAGCCTCTCCCCTGGCCCTGACTGGCTCCTGCGCTTCCAATCAGGCACAGAGGAAACATTTAAACACGCAGCCCCTCTGCCTTGCCTCCCTGGCTCTGCTCAGAGCAGGATTCAGCCATGCAGCTCAGCCCAGGTAAGGCCCCGCTTCCTGATCTGCATTGCTGCCATATTGCCATGTCTGAAAGACTGAAGCGCCTTGATTTATTATTTATATATATAACATATACCAAAGCCTTTCCCTTTCCATATGCTGCTGACTTACGGTGAGGGCTGAGTGCTGTTCCCTGTGCCCACGAGTCACCCGATGTGGCGTGCAGGATCCTTAGCTGCAGGACAGTTCTTCCAAGTTGTTTGTTTTGAAAGCTCTTAAGAGCAGGATACTATCAGCCGAGGTTTCTAATTAACTCTGAATAGCTAGGCTGCTGCCACTCAAGTATAATTCTCATTAGCATCTCAGCTAACAAGCTTCAGTGTTTGCCCTCCTAATTAGCTTCTAGTTATACGTCTTTCCCTATCCCGAGATGCGCTGTTGTTAATTGTAGTTCCAACTGCTTTTACAGCAAAATCCCAAGAGAGCTCGCAGTGCTGTTCTATACGGCCTGATACAGATCAGTACCCAGGGTGGTTGCAGCTGTGGGCTTGTTATTCACCTGTAAGTGTGTGTCTGCATGGGATGATCACGCAAACAGGAGCGGGCAGAGCTTTTAAAATGAAATAGGAAATGTCTTCTCGTAGACAGGTGGTGGGATCTCGAATGAGCCTGCTTAAAGCAAAGCGCAACTTCCTCGGTCGACACTGTGGGAATCGCTTTCCAATTTCTGGTGCAGCCGTGCTCAGCAGTGCTGAGTTTCTATGCCCGTGGGTTTCCAGGCATCTGCCAGTGCCCTGCAAAGTGCCCCATTGATGCTGAGCTTGGAAAGCAAGCGTGTTTGTGCGTTGCCCCGACAGAGCGTCTGTAAGGTCAGCTATTCCTCCTGGCTGCTGCCTTCAGAATGGTATTTCTGTGGAATGCTCTTAGCGTGGTTCAATGTATGCTGTGAGTTGCATTAACCCCTTCGTGCCTGCAGCTGGGGAGTACCGAGAGCACATGGGGTGGAAGCGGCTCTGCAGCAGGCTGATGTGCTCAGCAGGGTGCAGTTGTGCGGGTTCCCATTGGAGCAGGATGAAGCGTGCAGATGAGGAGCGCTGAGTCCTACAAGTTTCACCAAGTAGCTGAAGTTATCCAGTGCCCGTCCCGGGAAATATATCTGCTCTCTGCGGGCTTCCAAATCACACACTAGCTTCCCAAATAGGGGAGAAAGTATTGCTCAGTTTGTGAATCTTCACCAGTGGGCTTCTCCTTCAGAGAAAAGTAACAGAGACCTTCTGTTACTTTTTCTCCACAGAAGCTCGCTTTTTTTTTTTTCTCAGGATTCTAAATTTGGTTTAAGTAAGCGATAAAACATGAGGTAATGGCCTTACGTTGTGCCAGGGGAGATTCAGATTGGATAAGAGGAGTGGTGAAGTATTGGCATGGGCTGCCCAAGGAGGTGGTGGGATCACTGTCCCTGGAGGTGTTTGAGAAATGTGGAGATGTGGCACTGAGGGATGTGGGCGAGAGTGGCCACACGCACAGGCTGGCAGTTGAACTGGCTGATCTTATTGGTCTTTCCAGCCTTAATGTTTCTATGAGTCTGATCTCTTGTATCCTCCTGCTCCACGTAGGGCAGGAGGGCAGCACTGAAATAAATCTCAGTTTTAGCATAGGGTGTGTGGATCCACCTGTCTTGGTAGCTGTTTCCTGCTTTTTGTTTTCTAAACTGAGAGATAAGGTCTCTGTGTTCTTTTTTTAGTATTCTTCAGAGAACTCACATAACCCTGAGATGTCCCACCAAGCTCTGGTTCTGGAGGACCTGTGCGGGAGCATCCTTGCAGCCCAACAGAGTCCTTTTAAAGCAGTGTGCAGACATAAGAGCTGCCCAGGGTTTTAGGCAGAAATTCTGCTAATTACAGTGCTTTGCTTTATAACCCGTTGAAACGCGGCTTGCTGACATTAATAGTAATAGATTTAATTAGGCCCAGGTCTTTCAAATCTAATCGCCTTAGAAAAAAAGTGCAAGCACTTTGATGGGCCTAAGGTAACTGAGCAAGTCAAAGGGATGGGAATATGTTTACATAATGACTGTTGCATGTTCATCTGCTTTTGTTCAATTAAGGTTCAATCTTTTGGCCATAAATTACTCATTAGACTTTTTTAACTGAAAAAAAGCAACCAGAATTTAGAACAAAACCCTTTATAAGAAGCTGATTTTCTTGATCCTACTGCTTACATCCAGCTTATGTGTTGGGAAATAGAAGAAGCGATGGTGAGCAAGTCTCAGTGTTTGAATTAACTTCAGTTACACACTAAAGAAGCATATTTAAATGAACTGTCTAACCTCTTTTATCTGCCAGGCTGAATTCCAAATCACAAGCATGCCATTCGCTGTGCAATACTTCAACACTGCTGCTTGCAGATGGCAGCCTCAAGTGAAGCACTCTCCCTTGACTGAGCTTGTTTTAGAAGCTTTAAAGCAGAACTTGAGTATTGGACAAAAAAGAGATTTCAAGTGAGGAATCTGTAGTTTATGTCTTAAATACAGATTAAGGCAGGGAATTAATCAAAGGCAGCAGAAAGAAATCAGAACGATGTGTTCTAATGGTAAAGCAGAGAAAGACGCAAAGCATTTAAGATAAAGCTGGTGGATGCACAGTTCTCTAGACACTGGGGGACTCTGCCCTCAAAAAGGAATAAAACCCCTATTTTAGATCAAAACTGTGCAGATGCTGCCAATGTGTTACCATGAGTCATCAGACAATCCATGTATGTGTTCTGCAGTGCAAGGGAGGTGTTGACTACTTTGTCCGTGTTGGATAATATATAAGGGCTGCTCCAAAAGTAAAGCCTCCCATTTTATTCTGTTGACTCACGATGTCAGAGGCAGATGGTGCTGGGATGGCAGTAGAGGTTGGACTTTCCCATCAGAACTACGTTATGTTTTGTTACCATGTGTCAGATGGCAGCAGAGGGGCGGTCTGACAAAATGGCAGATTGGCTTCAGCATGTCGAAATGTCACAAAGATTGTGCCAGGTGGGTCCCATGAGTGCTCAAACAGTGTGGAGCACACTGCCAATATTGGCTGGGCTGTCCTACAATAACCACCGTATAGTCTGGATTTGGTGCCTTCTGACTGCTATCGGTTCAAACCAATGAAAGGAGCATGTGGTCAACAATTTCCCAGCAATGGCACTGATGTAGCAGCTGTGAAACTGTGCATCACCTTCGCTGGTGCAGATTTTTATGAGCGGGGCATGCAGACTCTTTATAGTCTTCATTAGACTCTTCCTCACTGCTGGTGAAAATGTGCAGCTAATGGTGGTGACTATGCTGAAAAATAGTTTTGTAGCTGAGAATTTGCTCTACCGAATAGTCTCATTGTGCTCTTCATCTCTGTAGTTTCCATGGAAATGAATGGGAGGCATTACTTTCAGAGCGACCTATGTGCTCTTTAGGAGGCCCCCAGTTTGTGAAGGTTTCAGCATCCTTCATGTCTCAGATAAAGCCTCCTCAGAAGTCTCAGGATTGGGCTGTAGCTGCTCTACTGTCCTCAAAAATTTTTAAATTGATAAAACTGAGCACGTAGGCCCCCTCGTGATCTCTGTCCTCTTGAACATGGTTTGCCTGAAGTATTTGGTGTCATCAAAACAGTTCATATGTGACTTGCCTATTGCCAAAATTGACAAGTATTTTTCTTAATGTGATTGTAAGCTTAATTGGTGTCATGAACTTTTCGTTAAGGCAAGGAATAAATTATATTCTGGGATAGAAAAATGGTGATAAAGCACCATCTATACCGACAGTGTAGAAGGAATAATGTTGAAATAACTCATAAACAAACTGGTTGAGTAGGTTCCTTTGTGGATCAGATAGAGCCCTGACTCACCCCAATTCAGTAAATGGTCCTGAGATCTTTGAATCTGCAAATTGAGAGGATTTCAAAGCCCTAATTCCTTCTTCTAATGGGTCTGTGATCCAGGCCATTTCTTACAGCAGAACTGCGTTACTGCATAGATCGTTAGAGAGGGCATCCCCTTAATTATTTATACTATACATACCAGGTGTGCTGATTATGAAATTTCCCTTGAGGCTCCAGAAGGAAATGAATTCCTAATAAATGCATGAGATAGTGGAACAATGCTAGAATCTCCTGGATGAAAATCACTCATCTGTGTCACTGATTCTTCTTACAGTGGCTTTAAAAAATGTGACGGAAGCTAAGGTTCTTACACTTGTCATCCAAAGTGTATCAGAGGTGTCAGGAAATTGTCCTTCCAGGAAACTCCTGTTTGGGAAACAAAGAAAGAATATGGTTAAGAGCATCCATTTCTTATCTCTGAGAGATGAAGAGGTGGGTGTGTTGATATTGGTGGTGAATGAGCTCACAATTAGTATTATTGCAGAGTGATGACTGAAACGTAGTCTAAAGCCATCTGGAAAATTCTCTGTATCAAAACAGAGGACTCTGTTTTGGAAATATGGACTCTTCTTGGCAAGTGCAACAGTTTTATTTGGAAGACAGGATTGTATTTGCCTGAGACATTTTGTTATCAGTTTATTCAGTGAAGTCCAAGGGAAGAAAGGAGCTTTGCCTACGTAAGAAAGGGAGAAATGGCAACGACAATAATGGTAGGGTCAGAAGAGGAAGAGATAGAATTTGATGTAAGGGACAGCAGAGAAAGTGATGGATGAGTGTGAAACAGATGGTTTAGCAGGACAAAGACAGCATCCATTTTAACCAAGAGCAACGTGCAGTGATAGGAACAAGCACAGTTTTCTGATGCTAAGAAAAATATCTGTTCAATGAAATGATTGCAGAACGTGCAGAAATGACTCTTATGATTTTGTAGTTGAGAGCAGCTGAAAGAGTGAGGTACTTGCAGAGAACATAACGACGTTATCATAGCAGCTCGAAGAATTATTTTGCTTCTGTTAAAAGGCTTGAGCTGGTATTGTTAAATGGAAGAGCAGAGAGATGTTAGGAGAAAAAAGACATTTTCAGGAAGTAGAGATCAAGTCTGAACAGAGAAAACAGAAAAGAGCATACGTTCTGGCAAGTTAAATAAGGCAAGTTAAACAAGGCAGGTAAAATCAATTTTGAGGAACAACTTGCCAATACTCAGAAACAAATAGGAAAACTCCTTCAAACACACAAAGAGTAGAAACCTGTCAATCTATTGGCTTGGTAAATGATTGCAGTGTAATAAGAACGCTCAAAGAACACAGGGCTGTTACAGAAAGGCTAAATAAATCTTTGCTTTACTGATCGTTATGAAGGAACTCACAGTGCCTTCTCTTCCGGAGTGTTTTTGTATCTGGAAGAGTCTAAAGAACTGTTAAATCAAAGTGGCAGCAGGAGAGGTTTAGAACAAACTGCAAAATGCATAATGCTATTGATAAAAATAGGTGGTATCCATGGTTGCCACCCAAGGCTCCCAAATGAAGAGTTGTCAAACAGTTTGGTTTTTTTTTAATATGAATTAAATAGTTGTTGTGACAAGTGATGGTGCCAAATGTGATGCTTAAGGAGCTCTGTACACTTGTAAATCCAACCTTCCTTGGGCAAACTTATGGAAGCTTAAACGAAGACTTGAATTTGCAGAGTAACTGTGATATACTGGGTAAATGTCAAAACAGATTCTGTAGAAGGAAGCTGTCACAGATCTGTGTATTTTGAAGCCCGGCAGCACGTGGGGAGAGGTAATTTGGTTGGTAAGGTGTGGTTGCACTTGCAAAGTTCCTTACCAGTGACCATCAAACGGAAAGCACTCGTGCAGTTTTGAACTGGTTATGGTTCTAATTAGCTAGAATTGAAATGAACAAACCCAGAAGGTAAGAAATGAATAATCAGTTTTCCAAACGCAGGGAAGACTCCAGCTACAAAAGTCCTTGTTGGTACCTTTACCATTACATTATCTACCAATGCTTTAGAAAAGAAAGGAGAGAGAAAAAATGTTACCTGCAAGAATTATTTAAGGTAGCTAAAAGTAAAAATGTCTGTGAAAATGACTGAATATTCTCCATTTTTTCACCCAACCTAGAAAACTGCAAAGTAGCACACAAGTGGAAAACTGAACCTTTGCATCCACGGAGATGAAGGCACTCAGGAAAAATATACTGGTGTTATTGTGAATTGTTCTTGGGAAATATCAACTCAGTCACTAGTAGCGAACATGAAGATGCACGGGATGTTAATCAGATTGTGTAAATCTGTTATAAGCCCAAGCAATGGCACAGCGTGACAACTATCTTGAGTACAGTAGAAGTAGAAATGGTACACAGAAAAGCTGAAAGAATGGTCATAGATACAGAGTGGCTTCTTGTCAGGAGAACCTAAACACAGAGTTGGTAAGGACCTGTGTGGCCATAGTGTCCAGTCCTGTGTACTGCTGGCACTGTCATATATAATTTTTTATATCTTTCTCAAATGCTGCCATAGAATTCTGATTCTGATTTGAACGCAACATACTCGTCCAGCTCTGCTAAATCTTCAGTAGATAGCTTTTTGTTTCTATGCCCTTTTGTTTCTATGACCTATAATTACTGGGAGAGAGGAATTAAATGAGTCATAGTTAATTTCTGTCATAGAATAACTATGCAAAAACAATCAAAAAACCCTCTTATAATGGTAATTAAGTGTTTTCTTTCTTTTGTTGTATTAGTTTTCCTTGCAGAGATACTGCCCTGATCCATGGAGAACACACTGTCAGGTCTGATGGTTCTTGTTTGAAGCATACATTTATCTTGGAGGTTTCCAGTCCCAGAAAAGATACCTATTTGAATCAAAGCAAATGTTTAATTTGATGCATCAGTTTCGGAGGCTGGTCTCATATCCTGAGTCTGTTTCCTGACTAGGAACTGTCAGCTTTTTGAGGTCTGCAGCCAACACCCGATCCCTAGCATGTGGAGCATCTTTGATGACTGATCCAGACAGAAGTGTAAACGAGAGGGGGTATTTCTTCAGATTTTATTTGTAACTTGCCACCACAGAAGTGACTGGCTCACTGATGAAGGAGTTCTCGTTGCTGGTGTGAATGGATGTCTCACCAAGAATATATCCCCCAAGAGATGGGGCCTGAGTGTTTGAGGATGTAGGATGGTATGAAGGTACAGGATGGTGGGTGTTGTAGGAACGCTACGTGGGTCAGAAGATATAGTCTATATGGAACAGGTGCTTGGCTGAAAGGACTATATGCTGTTTGGGTCCTTGTGCTCAGTGTTATCAAAATGTAGGATACGTTCTTCTCTTAGAATAAAAGAGGAGTCTGAGGAATTTAATTTCTGTTCAGCTGTGTACTTCTTCCTAAGACAAGTTTCCCAGTCATTTTCTGATGCTGTAGATGGTAGGATATTAAACTCCACCAGCAGGTGTCTTCAGAGCTGTGGGAGTCCGGCGAGGAGGTTGTGTTCGTTGGTAAGAGATTTCTAAATTATCACTTTGTTAAGGTGAGTGGAAACTCTGTCTAACAGTCATTGGTGTGGAAGAGTGCTGGATGTTAGCTGTCACTTTCTTCTTCTGTGGGAGGAGGTTTAGTGGAACTTGCTGCTCACTTTTAATGCTGTTGGATGAACTAATAACTGTGTTGCTGAGATTAGCCTGAAATTTAAATCAGAATTGGACTTTCTATTTTTTTATGAATGGGCCTGAAACAAATTCTGCAGCTCTTATGCACACCCAACTACAAAATTATCTTGACAAATGAATAAAATGAATTGTAGATATCTCCTTTCAACCAGCCTGCTCATCTGTCCTGTTTTAGAGCCAAATACCCTCCTACTTCATCAAAAGTGTCACTTTTCCACCACAGAGCTTCTATTTTTAAGGTTAGTGTATCTCCAGAAGATTAAAACGTGTGCATTTTCTCAAATGGCTAATCTGCAGCTTCTTGTCCTTCTGCTTTTCTCAAACACATGTTTAAAGAATTGGAAGAAACAACAAAATTGAAGAAAATCAGGCTCAGAGTATTTAAGAACACGTGTCTGTACATGCTCTTTAATAATAAACATTGTCTTTTATACTAATTAGTCTTAGAAGGATTAAAGAATCTAAGAATGTTACTTAAACTGCGTTGGTTTGTGATCAAAACACGTTGGCCAACAGTTACTTTAAAATTTCCTGTCAGAATTCTCTTAGTTATGTTTCTGCAGCTCAGTGCTTTTTGTTTGAGGATGAAGAGGGTGCAGGAGGCTAGACTAAGGACAGGATGCTTTGTAAAACGGCAAGAATTTTCAACAGCCTGGTGGATTATGGAGTTTTAGTCTGCTTAACAGTTGAGGAGTCCAGCCTGTTTCCAGTCTCAGCTTAAACAAAGAAAAATTCAAGGCAGAAGAACTTTGGTGATGATATTGGAGATTTGGTTTGACGTTTTAACCTAAATCAGGAGTTAAAACTTCAAGTGATCAGAACTGATGCATCCCTGGTGGTTTTGGGAGAGTGACACTGACTGATATCAGATGAATGTCTGTCCCATCAGGTTATGCAAAAGAGAAGCCTGAGTTTAATTCAGAGTACAATAACGAGGTGTTCAGCCTAACTGCACAGCTGTGTTTCCTTGTCTTAAGAGCACTGACTTGCCATGCAACCCTAAAAACTTGGTTACGTGTCTTGGGCTGCAGTGGTGCGCCCACTCCTTTCCTTTGACCAGAATTCCAGCCTTGCCTCTTCAACATGCCCAAATCTGCCTGGCTGACATGGAAGGTTTCGTATCCCCTGTGCTCCTGCTGGCACTGTAGAGATGAAAGTGACTGCCTTTGTCACCGATTATCATTCGCCAGGCTCTTAGCACTTGAGCCAGTATATCTATTTTTATGTCTGCTGCCAGCTAACAGCTTCCACCCTCCAGACGGTAACCCCTGCAGTTCCTTCTGTGCTTGCTCCGAGGTCTTGTTCCCTCCATGAATCTTGTCCACTGAACTGTCTGTACTGGTATCTATTGTTGTTCCTGGCGCTCTTCTCCCACCCATTCCCTGTTCCAGCTTTCTTGCTGCATCCCACGAGCAGCTCCCACACTTGCAAGCTCTAAACCCAGCCCAGGGAGTCAAACCTGCCCTGCTGCCAAAGCCTCAGCTCACAGCCGTGTGCACGCTGCTTAAGATACAAATGATTGGTGTGGTGGTTTCTGTATAATAACCTAGTGGTTGCAATACTTCTCTCAGAAGTGGTTGAATTTGGGTTTGCGTCCTCTTTCTCTTGAGGGATATTCAAATCCACCTGTCCCTTCCCAGGCTGTAGGCAACCTCTCAGCCCTTCCTATTGAAGTTGTGCCACGGTGCTGAGAGAATTCATAGAGCCAGAGAGGAGAAGCAAGTGGGAGCCTGACTGCAGCTTACCAGTAGGGACCTCCCCTGAATGGAGGTGGGGAGCAGGTATCTGGCACCATTCCCAAACCTGCTTACTAAACATTTTGTGTTAAAGCATCTCTGGATAAAAATCAAAACTAGCCCTGGAGGCAGAGTCCAAACCCAACACCTATCTGAGCAGGGAGAAGTTGAAACCACGTTGCCCTGGCGGCAGGTGCTGTTTTCATGCCACCTCAACCACTCCCTCCTCCTCCGGCCATGTCTTTAAATGAAAGCTGGGGTGGCTCCTCTCTCAAACTGACTCCAGAGTCATGTTGAGGAGTCTTAGCTGCGCTCAGGACTTCTCAGTCTCAAGTGGGTTTTCGTGTACCTAAGTGGTAAGATGTTCAGCTCAGCCAAAATGGTGGGATCTCAGCATGGAGTAAGAACCTGAGGTACACAGATACCTTCTTTTGGTGAAAAATCTGGGTACCTGTGGACTCCCAGGCACCTAATCAGTTATTTTCTTGGAGGAGGGGAGAAGTCGTGGTTAATTTGGAGTCTTAGACTTGGGAATTTTTCCCCTTTATAATACTTGTAGGTACTACTAAGGCTTTTAGGACCTTGCCTTAGAGTGAATTAAGAGCAGTTTGATTTTGAGATGTGACTGAAGGATGCGCAGGTTTGAATTCAGCTTTGGAATGTCCTGTTCTCTTTTTAAAATCACTTCAGTTTCTCCGTCATTTAGAAACTTCTGAAATTTTTTCTTGTTATCTGTGGGTTCTCCTTGTGTAATGCAAACAATACCCTCAGGACCCACCATGTTCACGAAATGATTTATGATCCTCTGGAAGACAAAGCACTGAGCACTGATTGGTAATGGAACTACTTGGCAGATGAGAGAAAAGCAGGAAAAAATGTGTCCTTTGGTTGACTGGATGAGGTTGGGATCCCTTTTAAGAGAGAGAATTTCTTCTGGCAGCAAAGATGTCCAGATGAGAATGTCTGTCATATTGTTTGGCTTATGGTTGAGTAGTTTTCATAGACGAATTAGGTTGTTGGAAGCTTATGGGCCTTTTCAAGTTGTTGATGGTGGGACTGCACTGCGTAGCGAATGTATTTCTTCATGCTATTTCAAAGGCTGGTGTTCGCAAACTGAACTGAACCCACTTCATCTAGACCTTTATAAGACAACCTTGCCTACATACAGCTGACTTTTCTCCTTGATTGCTCAGCAATGTTTCTTGCTCTCCTCTTCATTTCCCTCCCTGCATAATATCTTGTTCTGTTGAACTCTCTCCCCCCCCCAGATAGGAAGTTCTGCTGTGGGTCGGTGATCTGCTGCGACGAGTCCTGCATTGACTTCAAGGCTCATGGAGGATCTTCTATTCCCAGGACAGCAGGTACCGAAGATTTTCTTCCACAATGTAAAAAACCCCAAAGCTATAAATGTGCAGGTGTGTGCACTCCTGTTTCCCAAGCCCGTGCCTCCGTACTGCTCCACCTCTGAAAACCAGGGCAAAGGAACGCCGAAGAGTGTTTTGGGGCAGCAATTTCTGAGCGTGGAGAAGTTGCTGTGTTGTCTCCTCTTCAGCTGGAGGAGGTCAAGGCCATCGGTGTTGCAGACCCTTGCAAGGATTTGCTTCACAGGTTTGTACGTCGTGACTAGGGGAGTTCACATTATAATACCTTCTTTTTGTGGTGATTGCTGATTTGGGTTTTTATAGGCTTTAATTGACTGATGTTTTATCCTTGAAACCTGTTTGCTTTCCTTTGATGCACAGTCATTGCTGTATGAGTGGATGTATCAGAGATATCAACCAACACAGTGAGGTGTATATGTTAGAGCTGTGGGCTTTTAACATTTTTTCATGGTCTTGAGATTCCGACATTTTTGTGTCCTGTGGTGGACATGTCTTCTTATGGTCACGTAGTGAAATATAATCTCATTGTCTCTCCAAGTTCCTACCTGCAGAATTTGCTACAAGAACATTCCTTAAAGAAAGAGAAAATATTTTCTCTTTTAATCAATTCTTATGCAAAATTATAGCATGTAGAAAATCAGCTTGTGGCATCCAGAAAGGGTTTTGATTTTTATCAATCTCAGTTTTGTCCCAAGATGGTGCAGAGTCTGAAGGGAGATGCAACATGTTTCTGGATTTTGAAGGGGAAATAAAACGCTCTTTTGCCTTCTGAGGTGTTCTGCTGTGAGGCAACGGCTCATTCCTTCTTCAGTTATCCCCTCCTTTCCTCAGCTGTTACTTGCACTAGCATAGTTCCTGTTAGAAAAGAGCCAAGTAATACATGTATGCGTATGTATTGTGCTGTATGAAGCAGCACAGATATTGGTTCTCTGAAGATAATGAACACTAGTCAAATATAAACGAAAATCTCAGTCAAAACATCTACTTACTGTTTTACTATCGTTTCATACAGCACTGAGCATTTGGGAATGAAAGAGAATTGACTGGAACATTTTTGGATGAAGAGTAATATCGATATTACATCATGTTCATAATCTGAACTAAGGTTGATCTTGCTTTTCCTTATTGTAGTATGTCAAAAGTAGTGGGAAAAATCTAAATTATCTTGAAAGTGAAAGTGACTCCAGTAGCTTTTAGACTGATAACTGGTAATGCCAGCAGTACTTTAAATGCTGAGGCAGGAACTTGCCTGCCTGAAGGAGTTCTTGTTTGTAAGATAGAAACCACAGATGGAGGCAGAGTAGAACAGAGTTTCTAATATATTTAAACTAATGAGCTGTATAGAAAACTCCAAGAATATTTCCAATATCAGTAGTGAACATTCTAATGGATTCTCTTCTGCCTCATAGCGGAAGAATCTTCAGAAGGAAACTGAAAATGCTTATTTCTATCAAAGCAAACATTAGCAAGGTTGTATCTGATTCTGCTCTAAGGACCTTCATAACTGAAAGAATTATCTGGTTCCCGCATTCCAGGTGGTATTTTGTATTGCTTCAAAACCTTTCTGGACCTTTCTTTTGGCTTTCATCTCTGGTTAACTGACTCCTGCAGGATGCTGCAGAAAAAGCACATTAATTTTTGTCTTGGGATCTGCTGTGACCCAGCGTTATGGCTTTTACCCAGCGGCTGGTGGGAGTCTGGATGTCAGCTGTAGTTATCTGATAGCTGCATACAATGCCCAGAGAGGCACGGAGATCAGGAAAGGAGCTGCAGATTGGTTGATGAAAGAATTTGCTTATTGTGGCAGCTGGTTACAGCAGGGATCAAAGGTTATGGTAGCTCCAGGTTTTAGGTGACGGTGAAGATCAGGGAGTTAGTTGGGAGTACGTAATGTCATGTTGAACAGCTCGTGTCAGACCTGCTGTTTTGCTTTCAGAAAGGCAGGATGATATTTTGGAAGATGTTTACTGTTGCCAAAAGAAATGGGTAGGGTTTGTCTTGTCCCATGTACTGGACATGACCCGAGTCCTCGTTTCCCAGGTGTGTTCTGGGCCATCCAGCTGCCACAGCTCACGCGTTCAGTGGTCCTGGAAGATGAGCACTTCACTGAAGTTCTTTGTAATGTATTCACAAAAAGCGATGAAATACTCTGTAAGAGGCCTCAAGGAATGATTAGCTTAATCTTCAATTATTTCCCACTGAGACTTGATGAGAAATCATTTGAAAAGGTAGACACGAGCTTTAATATAATCTGCCTGCACAGTTGTCATGAAGCAAAGTGTGCAGAGAGGAAAGGTGTTGCAAGTGAAGGAAATCATGACATTAGGATGGAATATTTTAGACTGATGACTTATGCATTGTTGGTCTCCTTGAGTGGCTTCAGCCACTGGAATATGGCTACAGGACATTATAGACAGTATGGGAAAAGAAGCAGAAAATATGTTGCACAAACCTGAAAACCATCGCTATTAGGTTAAAGCTGCTGTATCTTAGAAGAGAAGAATATTTTCATTTATGTGGCTTAGGCTGACAAGGGGCAGTCATACTTGGCATGCCCTTGGATGAGAAGGTTTGCTGATCAGGCTGTTAAGCTCTTTGGAAACCCTCAGCAAAACAGGAGCTACAGCCAGTCCAAGTAGTTTTTACTCTTTTTCAGTGAAGTAGGAGGAGAACTGACCTCCTTAAGTCCTTTTGAGCTGCCTGATTGCTTCTAGTAAACAGTTGCACAAGAGTGCCTCCCGTGGGAAATGCACTATTACTTTCTGTTTGCACAGCAAATGAAAAACTCTGACCACTTCTATAATTCAAGAGAATGAGATAATGCCCTGTGAGCTGACTTGGTTTTCTCTAAATTGTTTAGTCTTGATACCTCTGCTATCAGATGGTGGTTTGTAACTACCTTGGTTAAAAGTATCTCTGGCCCTACAGTCATTAAAGCTATTTTATATAATCAAGTAATCCCAAATTCCTGGGCAACTGAAGATTTGCTTAGAAGATGGGGATCCAAAAGAGCTCCTTCTGGCTATGCAGAAATCTGTCAGTTTAATGTTTAGCAATGAAATGATAAGAATTCTCTCGTGCCATTCACATCTGCCGCAGACTCTCCCTTGTCTGTATTTACATCTTCAGAGTGGATATCCCTAACATCTGTGTTGTTTTAGGTTCCACATGTTTTAAGGTCTCCCCCCCCACCTTGAAACATCTGGGTTAGGTTTCTTATTTATGCTGGGTGTGAACAGCTCCTGTGGAGTTTGGCTTGAATTAGGTAGGCTCTGCACTACTGAAAACTGAATCTGTAGCCCCTCAGTTTTCTTATTTTCTTACCTACTGGAGTAGCTTTGCTACAAAAAACACTGAGTGCTCACTAATCTACCAGCAATCATAGTATCAATAGAATCATTAAGGTTGGAATGGCCAATGAGATTGTGTAGTCCAACCATCAGAGTGACCACATCACTCAGTGTGACGTCTACCCTTTTCTCAAAAACCTACAGGGATGATGACTCTACCACATTTAAAATAGTCCTACTGGACTCAGTGATCCCCTTGGGTCCCTTGCAACTAGACATATTCTGTGACTCGCTTGCATGGTCCGCTCAGCAGGGAAATGGAGAGTGGTAGGTACCAATATACAAAAGCTGCTGCTTTTGGTACAGTATCAGCATTGCTTGCCTCTGCATCTGAATACTTAAATCGCAGTGGGTATTTATATGCAAGCAAATCATGTTCCTTTTCTCTGTGCAGATCTATATTTATTCAAGGCATATCCTCTGGCTTACAAAACCGAATGCTGTGTTGAATGAAAAACTCTGGGGAGGGTTTTAAAATCACTGGTGGCGGTGGACAGCTAGTGTTGGAGGTAGATGAATTTGCATCCACAAGCAGTTTGTGGGTTTGCATTTGTTCAGGAGAATTTATAAAAGGAGGCAGAGTGATGTCCTTGGACTCTAAGCTGTAAGGCTGGCAGGAATACTTTGGGTGAGACTGCTAGAAAGTATTTCTTTGATCCATGGACTGATGGGTTTCTTGTCTCACTGAGGACATGGAAGGACGTCAGTACACTCTCCTTTGTTTAGTGGTAGCCGAAACAATAGAAGCTGATACACAAATCAGAGGAGCGTGTTAAAGCTGGAATATAAACTGAACCCTGGTGGCTAGAGAGTGACTGGAGTGGAGCCGTGTGTGATAAACAGAGGATAGCCACAGAGAAGGAAAACAGCTGGAAAAAGCCAGGAGTCAATGGGGAACATGCAAGCAATTGCAATCCATTGCTTATGAAGAAAGCAGCAAGAGGAGATGTGGTGTCTCCAGGCAGAAGGCAGGCTGGAGGGGCATGGTTGGGTGCAAAAGGTGGAAATGGCCAAACCAGGATGTCCAGAGAGCTAGACTGGAACATCCCAGAGAAAATAAGTTGGTCTAATGCCTTCTCCTAATGCAGAAGCTCACAAGACTCCAAATACTGGCAAGCCACTTAAAAGGAGCAGTGTTATACCTGTATCACAATACACCTTTCTACATTGACATGGCTCCTTGCCTTGCCTGTCACAAGACGTGAGAGCTAGCACTTCCGTTGCCAGTTGCATTCATCTTGGAGATGTGATCCACTGTACTGGTAGCTGAAGAATTTGTGTAGATCATCTGAACCTAGGCAGAATCATCCCTGGGGGAAGCATTTGCAAATGCAGACTATACAGGACTTCACAGACTACGTGTCTGCATGGCCTCTGTGGGAAGACATGGAAGCATGTGTTTCTGCTGGAAATCCAGGGTGTTTTCAGCTTTTCCACAGCGTTTCTTAGTGAGGAACTAAACTTTCCTGAAGCACTCAGAGCACAGCATTGGGAATAAAGTCAAGACCAAGCACTACTTGCTCTGATGATTCCAGTTGAGCAGTTGGATCCCTTTGAACACTTGTGAACGTTTGTCATAAAAGGACACCAAAACCCTTTAGGGATGACCGGCAGTGCTTGGCAGCCCGTCCCAGGAACGGCAGCTACCTCTTGTGAGACCTCAGCTCCCACTAGCATCCACCTCAGCTGATAAGCTCCGTGGTGTGTGTGAGTCTGGTTTTACTTACCCTTTTGGCAGCTCTCAGATCAGACTGGTCTTTTACAAGTATCATCTGAACTTTATGGATTGAAAACACTTTTCTAAGATTTCCATTCCTGAAGCTGCCTTGCAATAATACCCTAAACACCATTTACATTTTAGTATTTAAATCTTTTATGACTTGATATGGAAATCTCCTGTGCCCTAAATATTTTATCTGAAATATTTTTTTTAATCCTGTAAACCTTCCTCTGTGGGTCTTCATAGCTGAGCAAAACTTAGCAAGGGGAAAAGAGTAGGGATAGCCTGAGTACGTCGAGCAGAAAGAGAGAGAGCTGGAGACGCTCCTGTGTTCCTCAACTTGGCAGATGTCTTTGATTGTCTGCTCTTTTTTCTTTTTCAAAACCTGGGGCTGAGAGCCTCCTCATGCTCTGCTCCCATCGCAGGCTTTGGCAGGGAGTCAGGAGGACAGCGAGGGGATGCAGACGGCTGCTAGCTGGATGCAGCGGGCTGCCAAGCCGGTAGCAAGCCCTGAGCAGCGAGGCTGGGCTTCTGGCAGGGTGTCATGGTTTTATGATTTTTGGTTATCAGTATTCCACATCACAACATCATGCAATGTACTAGGAGCTAATTCTTTAGTTCTGGGTACCTGAAGAGAAGAAGAACTACGTTCCCCAAGAGCCTCTTCGAGTGACCAAGACCTTTTTCGGTTATTGTTATCATTCCTGCTCAGGGGAGCAGATAT
>PPHD01000126.1:0-101452 GCA_002909625.1 Bambusicola thoracicus
TGATAGGTGACATGGCTGTCTTTAACAATAAAGACCAGTCAGTTTGTCCCCATCTCTACTCAGGCAGCTCTTGATATGCTCTGTTGCTCTGTGTAGACACTCTCTTACTGTAGACTTGGACACCCCCTTTGTTCTCATCCTATGATTGGATCTTCTCCTGTGCTATCTTTTTCAACATGTTGAACAAGATCAAGAAATCAATCAATTTGCAAGGGAACAGATCTAGCTTAATCTCGGGGGGAGAGGAAATACAAGACTGTTTGTGGCTGCTTGATGAGATGTTGATGCTTACTTTGACCAGATCTTTCAGACTTGGAGTACAGATTCAGATAGGAACTTAGTTCTTAGGCATAGCTGGCTTAACACCCCTGTGGGGCAGTGGGAAGACTGCATGGTGATAGCGAGGTGACTGCCAAACAGCCTAGTGTGAATATGGGAAACAGTGTTGTTGGGTTAGTGCCTTGTTCCTGTGGGACAGCCTACCATTCCTGTGACAATGGTAGGCTAAGCAGAGCGTGAAGTTAACTTGTTCATATAGTCTCTGGTCTCATTCCAGTCTCTGCAAATGGCTTTATACCATGTCTTATGGGCTGGTCTTCCAGCATTTGGCCTTTGGAAAGAGCTGAGCCCTACGTTAGCTCCTTGTGCAGGGCACTTGGTCTTCAGTGGGGATATGTAACCAGGCAGGTGGCTCTGTGATCTGGAGCTGTGGACTCATACATAGCTCAAACCACTTTCCTTAGCATGCTCAGTGGCTTCTGTTCTTTGAAAGAATCAGCTGGATATCATTCTTTTGAAAAAAGTGGCTCTACCTACTTTTGTGTATAATTTCCCACCATTATAATGATGAAGACAACGTTCGGAGCTTCCTCAGGCAGGAGGGCCTCCAGCTTGTGTTATCTTTCTCCCAGGAGAGCTTCCTTTCCTCCCCTCTTGTGGGATCTGCTGCCTTTAAGAAGGAATATGAAACTGTGAGAGAGGATGAGTGCAAGGGAGAGATTGAATCTGTCAGCTAAGGATTTCACAGGAATCAGGGTCTATTCCCAGTTACAAACAGTTCCCAGGCAAACTCTCAGAGCACCTGGCCAGGGAGATAGGTTCATTTCGGTTTCTCCTTTTTATCTTCTGGTCTAATGAGTTCTAAACTACTTTCTATACTTGAGCAGGCTTCAGCAGAGTATGCATTGCTCTCTGTGTTTTCAAAGAGTGAGGCCTTATTTCTGATTGCTGTCAGGTACAGTCAAGACCATCTGGCAAGTCAAGGCTTTGGTGGACAAGCTCTGAATTTCTGCACCACGAGCCAGGGTAGCATAGGAGCTGGGCAGAGCTCAAGGAACAACAATATGTGGTAAAACATAAGGGTTCCTCCAAAGTTAAGGCATATCCAGATTGTCAGGCTTTTATGTCAGTTATGTCAGTCACTAAGGTACATACCTTCTTCCATAAATTATATTTTAAAATGCCTGCATCTTTCTGTAGGAAGATGTAAATAAAACTGGCCTGTTACTCAGAATGCTTGTATCTACTACTTTGATTTAGTTCAATTGCCTTAAAACATACTTAAGACATAAAATACGTTATACTTTCAAGAAATGTATTGCTAAGCCTTGAGTAGCAGAATACTGGTAGGGTTGTCTCATGTCAAAATGTGTAAAAAATGAGAGACGATGACAGTGCAGTCACTGAGCTGTGGCTGTCAGGAGCCTGAGAGAAGCAGATGTTCAGCTGCTGTACAGGACAGCATGTAAATGTTGTTCCACTGGTGCTTAAGGATAAATTTTAATATATCTTTTGTCATGTCTGAACTAATTTGAGCCTCTATAGAACTGAAACGTGCAAAATAAATTAGTACGAGACTGCTTTACCCTGAATGAGGTGCTATGACAGATCACACAAATAAAACACAAAGGTTTCATTTTGCTGGCAACAGGAGATCTGAGTAGAGCAAAGGCCTTGCAGAACTGTGTGATAACCACTGGAGGATCTTTGGTCAGAGAGGACCAATGTGCTGATTCATGCCCTGGCACTGAGAAGGATTGGGCTGTTTGTTGGGAATCACTTCATTGTATCAATGGGACTGAGGTGAAAAACATCTAGGAATTCATTCTGGCTCTTCATTAGACTTCATGACTTCTGGCTGTATTTTACATTGCAGTGTTTTTCTGCTGCCAGAGAAGGTTTGAAAGAACCACACAGCAATATTCCCTGCCAGGAGTGAGCCTGATAGTAGATTGCTGGTGGGCTTCCATCCCATCTCCTCAAATACAGATGATCTTCAGTTCCCCTTTCTTTAGTAATTCCATGCAAGTTAATGGTTGCTACTGGAGGTTAATTAAAAAGGTGGAAAGATGCCCAGAGAATGGGAGGAATGTAGGCCTGGTGAATAAGTCATGGAACAGGAAATGTAAGAAGACCTGGGTTCCAGAACCAACTCTTCTGCAGATCCTGTGTATGTTAGCTGTGTGACGTTTTGCTAAAGCTAAACAATTTGCCTCTGGTTTGAAGTATTTTAGGTTAGTGGGTGAAAATGTCTATGTCTGTGCTAAGCAAATCTTATATTGTGGTATCACCTCATTTCAGATGTAAGCTCAGAAAGTCCATCAAAATATCTTCTGTGCTCAGGAGAAATTATTTGGGAATGAGTAGTAGGAGTTCAGGTGCAATGAAGCCATAACAATATTACAGTGCTGTAGTATTTTAGTTCCTCAATCACCGTAGAAAAGAGGACCTAATTTTGAAATTCGCCAGGGGTTGTCAGACAGCAGCAACAAACGAAAACATTACTGCAATTAGGTGGAGGTAGCATTATTAAAAGTAATGAACAATATGATTGTACAACTAGTATTTATGTATTTATCCCAAGTTGCCTCTTTTTTGCTGAAGGGATGTAAAGGAATGTGTAATGGCTCAGCAGCTAGTTAAAAAGGTGCTTTTCAGAGAATTTTGTCTTGTAGTAGAAGTAAAATCCATGTGTAATAGTCGCTGTGCCAGAGGATGATTTCCAAGCCACTCTGCTATATTGTTGTGTTCCAGCAGCACTTTTAATGGACAACTGCCATAGTTCTGCTAGGAAAGGGTTCCAGCTCTGCTCCTATATATGTGTGTGTGTATTTTATATATATGTATGAAGATACATTCTATTAAGCTCGTCTTCTGTTTATTTAACCACAACGATATGTAGTCTTTTTGCTTTTTTTTCCCTCACTGTCAATTGTAGCCATCCTTGTTAGTATGTGCTATTCAGTTGGAGATATATATATTTGTTGTTTAGTTTCAGTTTGGCTTTAAAATCTTTTATGCCCCAGCTACCTTAAGGTAAGCTGCAAAATACATTTCAAATGCTATGAGTCCTGTGATGTGCTCTCCAAATCCCAGATAGGAATGTGTCAGGAGGAAAGGGGTCAGCCATGAGTGTCATGTTCCTGAGCAATCAAACAAAGATCATGCATCTCTCCCATTGCCCTTGCGCTCACGTTAAAGGCTTTCTGGTTGGTAACCTGCCACAGATGAAGAGCAAGTATGACAAGGAGAGCAGGCACTTCTTTTCCTGTGGAAGCTGAAGAGGGTGGTGTTTCTATAGGCTCCAGCTTGAGGGAGCAATTGAAATAAAAAAGAACCTCCAAAGAGGGGTTGGGTTGGGATCTTGAAACGTGCTCATCCTGCTGTACAGCAGAACAACTATCAGTGATGATGAGAATACATGACATCCTAGGACATCTCTAAGCCCTGAGGTTTTAATGTTCATGCTCCTGGAGCCCTTCTGTTGCTGTGGGGATGACTTACTGATGTTGCTATGGCAGGAAGAGCTCCTCAGGCTCTTTACAGCTAGCATTTCTACCTTAGAGCTGCTTTGTCAAGTCATTCCTGTGACTGCTGGTGTCAAGAAGGAGGTTCTGAAGCTTTGGTGCTAATATATCCTATGCCATTTAAATGCTGCTTTTTCTTCCTTCAGCTGTGAAGGTTTTCCAATACTTCTGACAGTGCACAAATATTTTGAGTCTGAAATTGAAGGCCAAAGTGAGAATAACAACCTCTGAAAACCATATTGTGGAGGTTCTGCTGATCCCAACCTGTAGTGGTATTTTTTTCCTTTGCCCTGGTGTGAAGAATGTAGATTTCCTGGAGCAGCTGCAATTTAGTATTATGTCTTGGCATCCCATACCTTCAACATGGAAAGAGTGTGTGTCAGTGGGGGTTTATTGCTTTTTTTTTTTTCCTCCAGCTTTTCAGCCTTCTTAGATTGGGAGGTGGTAACTAAGTGTTGCTAGGGCGATTTCCATGGTTTTAATATATTTTCTTCTTTCATGGTAAATCCCTGGAAGTTCAATTTGACATCAGAGTGAAGTAACACATTGAAAATGCAGCAGTGGAATAGCACATGCAATAAATAAATTGATGTACCTATGAATTTCTTGTGCAAACACTATGTGACACTATGCAAATTGTGTACTGTGTACATCTTTGTGTACCTGTCTATGCAAGTACTCTTACAGTACCTGTCCACACAAGTAGGCTTATCTATATGCAGTATTTGTACACGTGTACTTGTTTTTTTGCACAGAAGAATTTCTTTACTGCCTGGAATCTTTGCTCAGATTGTGCTTTCGTTTCTAATGCTTTCATTGGAGATTGTAGAAGAGCAAAATGTAAAGAATTGCTCCAGGAATTCATCCTCAGAAAATGCATTCAGATACAGGCAAAACTTTAATGTCTGTGGATGTGTCATGGGGAGGAGAAAAAGAAAATCTCAGCTGTGAAAGTCTCAGTGTGGGTATTGGGAGGATAATACTGGTCTGCTGTGGGAGATAACTCATCTAGCCAGCTGGAGAATGAAACTATAGCCAGTGCCAGTAGTGAGAGGACAGGGGACAGATCTCAGCTAGCAGAGCTGTACTGTTCCAACATGTTCAGCATGTCCGCACCTCCTCCAATAACACAGCACTTGCTTTCTGTCTCCCTTCTCAGCTTGTACGATACCCTCCAGGCCAGTCCCTGACCAACACTCAGCTGGACTGAACTGGACTGTCAGCTGCAGAAAGTGACTCAAATGTGCCCTGTGCTAAATCTCTATACTCATGAGATTCATCTGCTTGTATTTACAAATCACTAGCAATAAAACCCCAAAATGTAGGTTGACAAAAAATCACATGGCTGATGTTTTTGCAGAGGTGATGTATGGCCTGACCTACTGTTATATGTCATGCGTTGCTTACACCAGCATGATGACTGATGTCGGTGGTACAGGCAAGAAGGGTTAATGTACCCTTTGGCAATGGGCTTGTTCTTAAATCTCACATAAGGCCCTTTTAGAGAGTTTCAGTGAGACTTCAGCAGTGTGTAAGACCTGCCAAGAGTTTTTGTTCTGGAGGAGTACGGGTTGGCAGGATCAGCCCTAACACGTTAAGTGCTGTTTATGATGATATTATTGCTTTGTGAATTCATTTCCCACAGAGACAGACTGGAGATGCAATGTTCAGATTCCAACTTCCTCTGTGCTCTGGGGTGTCAGCTCCGTGTCTCAGATTTGGGCCCATTTCAAACGTCTAGTTATTAACAGCTATACCCAGTATTGTGTTTATAGACTATACTGTAAACTGTGCAAGGAATGCAAACAGTTGATTTTTGTGAAAAGCCTAGGAAGATTTTATTTTCAAGAATAAAGAGAACATAATCACCCTTCATAGGTAAGATATGTTATTTACACTATGGGGATTCATGTCAGTACATTTTAAGTAAGTTGCTTGGCTGAACTTGTTATCTAGCTGCCAAGAACGGAAGTGAGAGAGAAGAGCCAGTGAGAATTATTGGACTCTACACTCCAAACTTACATCATGTAAACATTTATAAAATGACTTTTATTTTCAGCATTGACCATTCTAGTGGGGGCCTCTTTGTTGCTTTATTGCTGGCAGGCTGCTTTTGATGGCACTTTTTGGCTTATCTGTGAGGAAGCAGCAGTCCAACAGACCTGGAACGACATGATATTTGCAACATGTACAATTAAAACTTCTAGTCATTCCCTTTTCCCTCCAGGTTCCCAGCAACAGCCAGCTGCTTGGCTTTAAGCACTTCCTTATGCCCCTGCTGTTAGCGCTGACTTGCAGTGACCGATGGTCCCACCCTGCTTTCTCAGCATATAGTGGTGAACTCAGTAATCATGAACTCATTTCTCTTTAGTCTTGCAGTTAAAAAAAAAAAAAAAAAAAAAGTGTATAAATTCTAAGTATATAATTTTCAATTGCATAGTAGTAACAAACAGATAACAGTTTGCTGTATACCTGGCAACTCTACCTTTGGACAAGAAGCAGAGTAAAGTCCAGCTTTCCAGCTGTTATCAACAGTGCTTTGCTCTTTTATAATGTCAAGATATGTTCCTCCAAAATCAGAGAAGTTCATGTGAAGGATGAAATGCATAATTCAGAGAAGTTATATATTTTTTTAGATACATGTTGTTCATGAAACAACGCAGAACAATATGCAGCAGAGGGAAAGATGGGAAATTCAGGTTTCTTCCCTCTTGCAGATTTCTGATGATGCTACAAGTATCTGACCCGCTGCAATTACAGGGGTGAACTCCATAAATTCTTCTTACCATTTGTTGCAGTTCATCAGTACTGCAGCATTCAGGCTGTAGACACGGCTCAGTTTATACACAAGTTTTGTTTGTTGCTGTTGTTTTCAGAGCCCTTAATGCTCCTCGCTGACCCATTTATAAGCTATAGCTTTTGCTCACACTCCATAAGTCAGGGAGTCTTTACTAAAAGAGCCTATCAAAAAAAAAAATCTGGGATCCCTTCCAGGGAAAGGCATGTATAATAGAGAATTCTGGCAGTTTTTCATCTGGCACTAATTTATTATTTCAAGCTGGCTTGCTCTTTAGACTATAATAAACAGTATTTTACATCTAACAAATCACTTTTAATATCCCTGACCTTGACAATGTGTATCTACTATGGGTTTAAAAGAAAAAACTCTAACCAGAAAAACAGTGGGTCACAAACTGATGTAATCAGTCCTTTAAGTTTCAGCATTCCTAGTGAAATTAAAGGTATATGGAAGAATAGATGCTTTTAATGGAGACATCGACCATTCTGAGCTGTGCCATATATGCTAGGTTTTGAAGAGCACAGTTTAGTCTGAAAGAATTTAAATTATTTAGTAGTGGAAGAAGATATTCGATTCAATGAAGCGAAGGGTTTTGCTGAAGTCAGGAGGCAGCTGTTTGTGCACCCTTAAAAATTCAAGCAAGTATTGTATCAACACACCTGATCAGTGTTTAATGAATCGTGTTCATTCTTATGTTCCTTTTATCTCAACGGAAAGAAGATTGATTTTCCTTTATTTAAAAAGCACACGTGAGCTCCCATAGGACAGCAATGTCAGAAGGTTCTCCATGTCGCTGTGATGAGCCATCTTTCTCCTTTAAGACAAGTAGTAGCTAGGGAGTTGTTCACAGTGTCCCTGAACAGGTGAAAAGATAAGAAGTTGAAATACATCTTGATCTCAGAGCAGCAGCAGACTACTTGCCTCATGGCCCAAATAACAGGCCGACTCCTTCCAGTTCTTTACTACCTTCACAAAGTGTGCCTGTGGAATATTTTAGGTTAATTGAAACATGATACTGGCCACTAGGCAGAAGTTTTTCATCTTTTTTTCCAGCTTACTTCATCTATATTTTAATCTGCAAACCAGTTAGAGGAAATGTAACAGAGGTAGATGATGCTTTGCATAATTTAGAAGCAATTGCTACTCGTGTGCACACCTACACAGAGCCATATGTAAAATGCATCAATTTACAACATGATTTGAATTATCTTAATCACTTTATTGATAAAAGAAAACTCTCAGCCTGAGCTCATTATGACCATCCAGGTAGTAAAGAAATGGCTGCTTATTTGTGAAGAAATGGCTGCTTGTTTGTGTAATACTATTAGTAGACATGCTCCCAGGAATGCCAACCCACAGTTTCTCTTAATAGCCTGCACCTGACTTCAAAGCTAGCTGAAATTAAGCTTATTAGTTCTACTTGTGTTGTTATTATGCAGACACCTGTTCAATGTAGTTCTTGCTCCCTTCTCTTCTTTTTTTTCCCCTTTTCTCCTCCTCCACCCATTATTTAAGGTGAGGCTCTGCTCTCAATTCATTTTAAAGGTTAGATATTGCTAGTTCTGTTTCTGTCCTGCACTGCTGGTATTTTTAAGAACATGAAGATGGGAAGTGATTCTCAAAATAGATGGTAAATGCTTATTGCAGAATATTACACAGCTCCTTCTATGATTTTAATACTTCAGTGATTAGATTAGTTTGGTATTGCCTTTCCTTAGCATTTCCTTCCAACATCTTCCAAGTGCATATGCACATCTGTTAGCAAAGTACATGTTTTCAAGGATTTTTGATATAAACCCTGAATGACATAAGACAGCATTCTTGGTTAATTAGTGTGGAATATATATAGGGCTTTCTAACAGATCAAGTTTAAGGTTGTCTGGATGTACTATTCTGAGATTTCTAAGAAGATGGGAAGAGATATTGTGATAGTTTATATTAGCTTTCCAGTTATTAACAGTCTTCTACTTACCCTGTATGACTGTGAGGATTTAGCTGACCTTTCCAAGCTCTGATCACTGGAGTCCCAGAAAGTTTTGCTTCAGTATCTCTTCAATCAGAGATGTGTGTACAATGGGAATATACTCTTAAGAATGTAAAGAACGATCCATGATGATGTTTTTATGGGGATGTTGGATAAATCCTGCATCTCATTTATATGCACACTCCCTTTGAAGCCAAGAGATTCATTGTATGACCAGAAATTGGTTGAATGTATACAAAATGTCATGTGAATTTACAGTGCTAAATGAAAGAATTTGGATAATTATAAAAACAGGCAGACATCCAGTTGTGTTGGGCAGCTCCAGTCTGGTCACCAAAGCAAAGAAATTAGCTTTCTGTCTCAGCTGTTGAGTTGAAGTTAGTGAAACTTTGTAGTATGTGAATATATTAAAAAAAAAAAAAATAGCTTTTGAAGGAAGCAGTTTAGATAAAAATGTGCCAGATGTTCAGGCTAAAATACCAGTTATCCAATTTTCCTGTGAAAAGTTAATCTCGTCTTAAGCTTCAACCATGCTGTGTTATATGAGGTTATACTGGAGTGCAACATGAAGGGCTGGATTGTGCCATATTGTCACTAATACGGTGGAATAGCTTATGTTTGAATGGAAGATTTGCACATTTGGGTTTCAGTGAGAAAGTCAACAAGTTGTACTGTTGAAGCTTAACATTGACCAGAACCAATGTCATAATATCTTTCTTCAAAAGTACAGCTTGTGTATTAATTAACATTTGTAAAGCACTTTGGGGTGATGGATGAATGGCAGCAAAGAATACAAAGTTGTTGCTATGATTAATTAATTATCACACTGAACATGTGAAGCGCTGCATGAGAGTGTTGCAGACTATTATTTATTAATTGTTGCTCTTATCTGTGGCCTATTTGTTCCATCCCTTACCTACTGTGTTACTGCCCTTATTAATCACATTCTTGGGGCTGGAAGGGAATGCTCTAACCTGTGTGGCAAAGGCCATAGACTTTCATCAAGTACTTCCTGTAGGTTCCTAGTTAGGTACCAAAACATCTAACCTTGATGTAAAGACTTCAGTACCACATTCCTAACTACTTGGCTAATCATCTGCACTATTAAAAACACGCCATGTGTTCTGCCCTTCTAAAATTTCTACTTCCTTTGTGTCCTGTTATGCATTTATCTGTAAAGTAAAGGCTATTTATTTTTATTTTCCTAATGTGGGAAACTGAGAAGCTGAGCTGAGTGTCTGTACAGTGCATGTGCTGATTGTCTGATTGCACTGATGGCCTTTGTCAGCTTGGGTCGTTGCAGCAGCCGTGGAGCCTGTGTGGGCTGCTGCTTGAGATGGAGAGAAAATTATCCAGGTAGACACCAATGTTGATTCAGTAAGGCCATTTCTTGGCTTTCTTTAAAACTATCACTACTGTGATATGTGCTGTTGTTTTGCAGATTTCTGTGTTCCACTGGACTTTGAGAACTGAAGCCTCAGATTCATGGTTGTGACATTTTCTGTAGAGAATAATGCACTGGTTTTCAGTGTTGTGGTATATCTGTGTGTCCTGATGAGTATGCACAAGAGCTGCAATAGGAAAAGTGCCGGATATTAGGGGCTGGATCAGGAATCTGAGCTGAACTATTGTGGGTATGGAGAAGAGAGTAAGAGAGTCCACAGAAGAGATAAAACCGGTGTGAAACAGCAATATAGGAAATACTTTTGCATAACTGTAGTATCTAGTTAAAATATATGAAACAGATTTTCTATTTTTCCAAACGACTCTCCATGTATATGCAACCAGACATCAAGGGAGCAATAGTCTACTTTGTGCACGAGTTCGGATCTCATTGCTGAGAACAGGAAACGTATTCATTGAAATATGGCCCATTCCCATGACCCTTGCTCTCCACAATAGAAAACCACTCAGTAGCTCAGTTCAGCATGGGTTTTTGGCTTTTCAGGACACTAGATTACGGATAGGAAAGCCCAGTCTGTGCTCCCATTAGGCCTATAGCTTTTCTAAAACAAGCTTTGGCAGAAACCAAATCCAGAATGTAGCTTGGTGTTTTCAGGGCTGTGAAGCAAACTTTGCTACTTGTTTTGTCCAGGGTCACTGGGAGCTGAGTGTGAACACTTGCTTCCCTTTCTCTCTTATTTCTGTGGTCTGAAGAACAAAACAGAAAATTTATACACACTGCTTAGGATGATTAAATAAAAAAAAATGGGGCTGAAAAGGTCATTCTGTCACTGTCCCTCCTCCAGGGTATAATTGACTCTACCTAAAACCTCTAGCCAAACCCTTCTGTAACTGGTCTCTGAAGACCTTCACTGCACCCAGGTCTCTCTGCTCCACTGCTGTTCTCTGTATTAGAGAGCTCTGCCTAATAGTGATCTGCAACGTCCCTTAATAACAGTTCTTTTCCTAGCTAAAACTTATTCTGTGTTTGAAATGAATATATTTTGATTCTTAAATGTAATCATAGAAAAAGCGAAAATGCCACTAGTACATAATTAAATACAGGAAGTAAATGTTTCTATCTTTGTTTCTTTCCAACATAAATGTTACGGAGAAATAAAGGGAAGACTCCAGATGCTTTTGTCTCATGAACAACCATTTGATGGACGGCTGTGATTTAGACAGAACAACATGGAGCCAGATACCATTTGGGTTTGTGGCTTTGAGATTAAATAAAGGATTTTTTAAAAAAAATCCTATTGAGGATAAAGTTAATCAAAAGAAAGCATTACTGGAATGTGAAGCTTTTTGTGAGAATAATGAAATGGGTACTTTTAGACTCTGACTCAGGCCATACAAATAACTTATTTTTCTATGAGTTAAAACACTGCAAATGTAAGTTTCATCACAGTTGACTAGAAGCTGGTCAGCTGGTCTGTCTGTCTGACTTGTTTGGTGGGATTGTAAAGGAGCAGGCTGTATTTATCTTTGTCTTTAACAGATGAAGTCACAGTACTTCATTACTGGGCCTCACTGTCACTTGCTAGTTGTCCAAGGCAAACTGTAGCTGATAGCCAAAGGGTTCCAGGTGCCTGCTCTGGTCTCTAACCAGTGTCAGGAACTAAGTGTAGGGGCTACAGCATACTTTGCCTCATCTGGGCTTTCAAACCTCTGCCACTGAGGGTAGGTATCCACTGCCTGAAGGCTTCTTAACAATTCCCACTCATGCTTTGACACACTAAAGATACCTTAAGAAAGCTTAATTTCACTGAGAAATATAATTATTGTCTGGTAGGCCTCTGCCAATAGTTATCTCCTTTGATAAACATGGCCTTTGTTTTGTGTCATGTGTGCGTACTCACAATGGACACACTTGTATGACCAAGTCCTTTCTGCAAGGACACCAGTATGCTTCTCATTATAAATCTACCGAAAGTCATGAAATCAAGTATTTTTTTTTCTTTTCCTGCCTTGATTTGAAGGCTTTTCCAAAGTCTGATTGCTCAGATCATTAGAAATGCTCTTTTGATTATCAGCTGACGTTATTCCAGGCCAGCTTATATTAATTTGTCAACGTGCAAACACTGTTTATGTGTTTAAATGGGTTTTCCTTCTTTACTGCTTATTCCTGCAGCTGTGCTTATAAACAATGATCTTGATCTCATCCCTTCTTGGCTTTTGCTAACCAGTCCAGCTCTTGTAGTTTCCTTTCCATAAGGCTTTCTCTTTGCCCCTTTCATTGTAGTGACCTTCCTTGCACAGACATACCCTTCCAAGGGATATATCCAACAGGAGAGACTAGATTTTATTTCTGAACACGACACTGCTGTTTTCCTAACTGCTGGAAAAGTCTTTTGTGATCTATTCTGGAAATACAGTTGCCTTTAATTTTGGCATTGAGTTCTTGCTTCGTAACAGGCCAGCTCCTAATCTATTTTATTCCAAAGTGACAAACTTCTTATTTATTGCAGGTTGTTTTTTGCCATTAACCCAGCCTTTTATGACTTTCAGACCCCATGTTTTTTCAAGTAGCTATTCTGTGATTGTTGAGGAAGTGAAACAAAAAATAAATAAATAGAATATTCGAGCGTTCAAAGAAGACTTATTTGAGGCATGAATACCATGTCACCAATCCTGTTATGTGTTCCTAGAAATGACCAGAATACATTCTGATGATGTTTCACATGTGGTACTGAGCTTGCCAGAGTTCAAGAAGAGTCTGGATGGTGTTGTCAAAGATTTGGTCTGATTTTTGGGTGCTCCTGTGTGGAGTCAGGGGTTGGACTGTGATCCTTATGGGTACCTGCAAAATTGGGATATTTCTATGTGCAGGTAATTAAGGCACCACACTGAGTATTTTAAAAATATTCTTGACATTTTTGTTTGTAAATGACTATGGACTTTCAAATATGTTGCCCTTTGTGGACAAAAATACTTGCCTAACCTACATATTTTGGACAAGCTATGCCTGTGCCTTGTGTGTGTATAAATAGAGTGAGAATCTGTACAGAATATGGAGTATCTTATACATATAAGTATACTTATATGGAGTATCATTAGACTGGATGTGAGACATGAGATAGAGGGGAGTAGTAGAAAGGTTTCACTGGCACTTACTTGAGACCATTGGTATTACTCCCTTGACTTTACCTTTTTTGAGACTGTGTGGCCCTCCCTAGCTCATGCTGATAAAGCAGTCACCATCCCATAGTATCTGGTAATTACTGTGTATACACCAGGTATTATAAATACAGACAGAGAAAGGAAGAGAAAAAAAACAATATTCTAGTAGAAAATTAAATAATGGCAGAATTAATTAGTTGCAATTGATGAGTTTGATCATGCCTAAAAACACCTTTAATTCCTTAAAAGCTATTGCACAGACAGATGTAAAAGCTCAACCTGTGGAAGTGGAGAAAATTCTTGGATTGCCTCACCATTGCATATATCTTCAAAAGCTATTTCTAATCTTGCACAGGCTGTTAATGTGGAGATAGTAGCAGTTATGAAACCTGGGCCAGATTCCAGATATGTTGTATCAAAGTGTAGAATGAAGAGGAAATCAATAGTCACTCCTCAAGGAAAGCTACGCCAGAACTGTTCGGTATGGTCTAGATTAATCAAAACCATAACAGCTTTTTTTCATTAGTGGAACATTAACAAGTAAACAACATTCTTATTTTGTTATTTAGCTACGCTAACCTTTTTCAACAGCTAGGCCCAGTGATAAGTCTGGATTTTCTCTGTTTATAGAAAACTGGTACATCAGCAGATAATAGCACAACTCAATATTTATGGAGTGCTGGCCTTCTGGAAACGGAGGAAACTGGAAGTTATTACTGGAGTAGTTCATTAAAATGTAAACAGGAGCGAGGAGACAGCACTGACAGTGTTTGTTTTTGCCATTGTCTGATTACACAGCCGTGGCATGGCTGTAGCGTGAAAGTGGGAGTTGGCCTGGGCAGAAGTTTTTCTGCTGACCCCTGAAAAGAGGTAAATAGCATCAGCATGTGACACCTCTGATTCATGGCAGTGGCACAGTGGTGTCCACATGCGGTGTAACACATCCTAACATCGGCTGCAGCAGGACCTGTGACAGAGATGTGTATTTAAACTAGAAGTATTCTGTTCATGTAGTACCTGTCTTTTAGAGAACCTGTGACAGTGGAGAGGCTACACGATGTTGCTGTGATTTAGTTGATCAATGCATGTTACTTTTTGAATACCAAGTAGAGATGCTGTTAACAGGCCTAACAATACATTTGCTAGAAGATAACAAGCTACTTGGCCTGCAAGAGTCAAAAACAAAGAAGGAACTATTCTTGTTCTACAGACCTTATAAGCTGTATGAGTGAGAGAGATCTGCATAATTAGACTGTGAGCCCTGTGTATTTTAGCTATTGTCTTTAAATGTAACTTCCTCCTTTGAGTTGTGTTGCTCAAGGCTGTGTGCGGAAGGATTTGAGCAGAAGATGGCGGAACAGCACAGATAAGCAAGAAGAGGGAAAATAAAACTTGTCGTAGCATAAAGGGACAGCATAGAAGCGACAAGGTAAAGACTGGGAAATGTCTGCAGCTGATTTGGTTGATCCCAAAACTTTTGTGTTCTTCAGCAGCACTGAAGCATGAACTGTACTGTCTAGCATTCTCTATCAAAATACTTGTAAGATATCTAAAGTTTATTTTCTTCCAAATAAGTCAAATGCCAGAGTTTCAGCTTCCTGTATATCAAAGCAGAGCTCCTGTCTCCTTGTACGAGAATTTCAGAAGCCCTGTGGTCCTTCCCACTTGTGGCAGGGTTTGTCCTGGTGTGAAGGGCCAGCAGCTCATACAGCAAACTTCTGAGTGCTCCCTGGGACACAGGGAGGTATTGCTCCAGATATCAGAACTTGCAGTATTTCTATGGGTATGAAACTTTGAAAGTGCTTTTGGATGAAAATAACTATGCAAATACAGAAGATTAATAATTAAGATTGTGTTGATTTGCAGTAAATGTGCATAATGCTTTGCACCGCAGGAATCACAGTTATTACAGGATAGGCAATCCTACTGACATACATAAAGTAAACAAGTTCATGAATCACGATGACTTTGGGCTGATTTAACCTATCGTGAGAACTCAACAGCACTCTTGTGTTCCATCAATTTGTACCTCTCATGCGTCAGCACAGAAATAACAGGGATATGGTGTGCTGCAAAGGGCTCAGACCATTCCTCAGCTGTGTGGTTATTACTGAACATGCTAATGAAGTGCTGTCAGACCACTCTATGCTATGTTTCAAGAGAGGACCTTAAAACACACCAGGGATAAATAGCTGGAAGAATCCTGGTTTTCTACTGGTGGTGTGAAGGAGGCCAAGAGGTGGTTTTAAAGCAACACATGAGCTGGATTTATACTTGCTGTAGTCTATATCATGGATGACTTTAAGTCCTGAAGGCACTGTTATTATGTTTTTTATGCACAGCAACTCCATAGAATTAAAGATAACAAGATCCACGCTGTCATGCAGTTGGTCCCCTTGAATTACCTAGGCTGCTCGTGTCCATCAGCCTGAATGGGGATGGGTTAAGTATGAGGTGAATGAATGAAATCATTCTTGTTTCTTAACGAGTTTTGTTTTATTTTGTAAAAGCAGACATCATTTTTATGCAGGGAATAAGCAGTGCTGAGCAACCTGCTTAACCTCAGGGTATGCTCACAGCTTGAGTAGGGCTTGTGCAGATACCTTCAGATCTGGTTCAGGATCAAAGCAAACCTTGTTAACACCAGCACATTCACGCTGAAATGAGGGAGAGACAACAGAAAGTTGCCAAGAGTGAAAATCTGAATTCTGCTAATTCTGAATCTTAAATGTAGGTGGGAGATGGTAGATAAGCAAAAGGTGTGGTAGAAATCAAGTGAGTCCTCCTACTCCTGTAATACAGTGAAAGAAATCGTATGTCATGTACTCTGGTTGCCTGTGGTGCCAGAAAAAATAGGGTGGGGTCAGCTCTTCCTCTTTGTATCATATTTTCCTTTTTCAGCTTTCTTGCCTTCAATTTTGGCTTCTTTGCATCTTCCCCACTGCTGATGCCTGAATTCTCCTGAAACTTCCTGAGTACGACAGCCAAAAGACCACTGTTTATGTTTCTGTCTCTTTTTCAGAGAAATAAATCAGTATTTTGCTTGGTCACCAAGCTAAGCAATTATATCTATATAGATATAATTGTACATACAATTATAACAACTATATAACAGATACAGATTCTGTATGTATCGTGGTTCATTCCTATTCTGCTTGAGATGGCTGTAAGCAACATCATCCAAGCGAGCACAGAGCTGCCTTCACTGGGCTATGATCTGGAATCTCTTGTTTGCTCTCAATCTGTCTTTTTGTTGTTGTTCCACTTTGCAGAAAATCTTCAATATCCACTATTCAGCAACTTCAACCTTTTCATCCCACCTTGTCAGCAATCAAGTAATGGAGTAATTTTCTGCTTGCTCCCTCATCTTTCACAAGCTCTGTATAGAAGTATTTCATACAGAGTGACATTTCATACAGTGTTAACATGAGAGGCTGCTGTGTTGCTCCCTCCCTGCTGCTCAGTGTAGTTTTCTGAATGCCCTGGGGCAAGGTGCTTCCAGAAATGTTGGTTCAGATGCCATCAGCCAGAGAAGACAACTGATCCCACACAACCTGAATCAGTGTGCTGACAGCCAAACTTTTGGTTCTGGAGGGCTGACACTACCACTTCCTCAGGCAGTTTTGTGAATCTGCTCCCCCTCTGCCCCTTTTAATTCTCTCCAGATGAACCACTGAACAGTTTCGGGATGACTACAGCAGCATTTCCCAGTAAATGTAGCCTCCTCTACCCTATTGCTGACCATGCTCTTTTCTGACGTTGTTGTTTCTTCAATATCTCTCCTTTCTTTGTCCTCTTTATATTCCCTTTTCCTGGCTAATTTCTTCCCCGTATGCGAGCTCTTTTGAGCTGTCTGTCCACTCGTTCCTCCCACTCTGCTCTTTCCTTTGAAGTTCCCTCTTTGGCTCAAGTCACTAGGATGCAAGTTCTTCAGGGTTGGGCCAAAACACCTGAGATCTCCAAATAAACTCCTTTAGTGATAGGGAAGCACTCTGAGTAGGCCAACTAGCTCTGCTAAGAAGTGTAATTCACATAAGAAGAGCACTTTCCTGTCATGACTATCCTGTTCTGCATATAGCTAGCATCAAATCTGCCTGGCTCTGCGTTGGCCGTGTAGTGGTAGTACCCTCAGTGGCTCTACAGTGTTGTTCTTAGATGTGGACTCTGTGGGGAAGATGCAGCTTGACATCTAGTTCCCTCTGTTGTCTTCTCCCGCATGGTTTATGGGAAATACCAGTAAAAAAATTTGTTATGCTAATAAGAAAATGGTGTCATAAAGTCATCTTCCCTTTCAACACAGGATGTTCAGATTGCCCAGGCTTGCTTGAAGTCTGTTACAGTGAAAAATGATTCTTGTGCTGTTAAAGCAACAGATGTGAATACACTCAACCATACAGAGGCAAAGAAATCTTAGATTTAGCTCAAGCAATTAAACTGCTGACATCTATCAAGCTTTGGTGCTGAGCTCTTGCATCCTTTGTCTTATCACAGGTCATGCTAGTCCAGTCAGAGCATCTTATGGCATTTCAGTGAGTTAAGGATGGACTGAAAATTGTTTTAAAAGATACAATTATTCTCCATGCTTATCTTCTACATGCTCTGAGAGCATGCAAGTCACAGCAGTCTGCATCGCGTGGTTTTCAGATGCTGTACTCTTGAGCAGTGAGTCACCTGATGCCATTTGACGATACGAAGATGGCATAAAAACCACATGAGGCATTCCAGTTGTTTCCTGAGTTGTCTTTAAAAAGTTCTTTAAAAATTGGGTTTATATTTGTGGTTTGGAGAGCAAGGATAAATCACTGTGGTTATAAGCTCACAACTATTATAAGTTTTTGGGGAATTAAACAAGTGAAGAATCTCATTGAAAATGTTGCAGATGTTAAGGGTGAACAAACAGAACTTGTGTCTGTTAGAGTCATTCTATCCATTTAATTACTTAACTCCTGTAGATTGGGATTATTTTTCTTTTATATTTGAACAGGGTTCAAAACATATGCTATCAGAATACAAACATGAATAAATAGATATATGAACTTGATTGACTTTCTTAGCTGCATAGGTATCCTAACAATCAACCAGTTTTAAAGGAAATTATCAGGTGTGAGGTGAGAGTTTTACTGAATAATGCAGCCTACTTTTTTTTTTTTTTTTTTTGGTGGTGTTATCATTGAGTTTCCAAACTTATTCAGTCATAAATATTGCAAAGTTTAAATTCTATTATTTATCAGAATGCATATGAATAGTTATGATGCATTTTACATGGCTCCAACCCTATGTGGCATTCAGAGGACTGGAATATTAAAACCCTTATATAAATAAATACCACTTCCAGGGGAAAGTGGGTTTGGGATATACTATTGTTCTGGCAAAAGTATGCCTGTCCTTTTGAGATTTTTCAGGTATACAATGCACAAATCATAGGTCTGACTTAAACAGGTTAAAAAAAAAAGGTCCGATTTTAAATACAAGTATGAAACCACAAAAGGAGCCTTGGACTTCATTTGCTGTTTCCCTTATTTGTTGCACAACTGAAATAATGACATGAAATTATTTAGCAGTCTATGATTACTACAAACAATGGAAGGAGATTGTTTATCTGCTTGCTTCTGCAATGAAATGTGAATGCTATGCAGCTGACTACTCTGATGATAATAGCCGTGAAATCAATTCTCCCTTAGTTTGCTCAAGTGTTTTACTGACTAAGTGAAACTTTCCTAGTTTAAAATTCCAGCTTTTTTCCAGTTTAAAAACTGTAAATCTCTAAGATTTGTGGCCAGTTAATAGTTTTAAATTCAATACGAGCAAAAAAATATGGAAGTAATTTGTATAATTTTTAGTGATTCCTACGGTCCCTGAAGATTCTGCCTCAGACCCTTTCCTTCTGTTGATGTCTCCAGAAGCCCTGGAGCCCTTCTCCTAGTCCTGTAGCAAGTGCAGGGATCTCCTGTCAGGGATGAGGAGATTTTGGTAGGAGCGTTGGTAGTATTGTGCTGTGGAGGGCCAATGTTCATGGGAAATCAGCAGGGAAAGAAAGTCCGCTTTGTTCACATCCTCAGCATCTCTCACTTCCTTCTTGAAATAGAACAGGAGCGGATCAGTAACCACACTTGTGTTGATGTCCCTCGTGAACAGAGCAGTGACAGAAGCCATTCTGAGTTGGACCAAAGCTGCTTCCTCTTCCCTGTGCTTGTCACTGTCAATGACCAGAAGCAGATGTTGAGTGAAGAGAGAAAATGCAGGCAGATAAGAATGTTATTTTTGCAGATCCCCTCCAATCTCCAACTTTTTGTGGCTTCTACCATTTTCTCCTTTAGAGTGCTCCTGCAGAGTTCATGTCGTGGACTGCAGACTTTTTACATCAAATCTCAGGTGCCCATGAATTCTGATACACGTAAACTGAAAGCACCAATTGAGCAATTTTCATATATTGATAACCTCAAATAAGAGCAGCTTAGTCTGGTTAGCACTCATGGACTTACTCCTGGGATGTTTCTAGCATCCTGCTTTGATCCATTGACTATAAAGAGTTTGAGGCGCGTGCAGAGCCATCAGGCATATTAAAGACACAGATACCAGCTATGTGCTCATTTTTCATTTGTTAAAACTTTTTCTAATTCTACCGCTGAAGGAAAGTGAAAATGTAGCAATTCCTCGCAAGCCAACGAAGGGAAACAACTTTCAGACTTCTTGTTTCTGTAAGCCAGTACTGGCAGGAGACAAGAGAAGAGCTTTCTTCCTCTTTTTTTTCTCCTCTCTGATAGTTCCAATTGACAGTGAAAGAGCGTGGAGGGTTTGGGCACTTCAGTGGGTGCATCACTGGCCTTGCTGCAGTTCAAAGACAGGCAATACTGGGTATGGTGCTGAGGCCAGGAGTTGCAGTTTATGCAAAAGGTACATGAGGGTGGTGGGGACTCTTTGTAGAAGTGTCTTTGTTACACCCAGATCTTGAGTTTCTGTAGCTTTCAGGGTGTATAGATAGGAGGCACGCTGAAGCCCCAGAATGCACGGAGACTTGTAGCTTGTAGATATGATAATCTTCTGTTTGCTACAATGGGGTTTGCTAGAGGAGTAGCAGAGGGTGGCTTAGCTCCATCTCATCCTAAGTATGTGCTGCCAAGGGAAAAATGCGAGACAGCATCTCTCTTTTTAAGCCAGGAGATTGTTTCTTGGCTACCTACTTCTAATGAAAGTTCAGCATTACTTGAGATGGGGGGAAAAAACCACCACCACCAAAAACCCTGGTGCCAAGGAGATGGTGTCATGTCTTCTGGTATGCATCTAATTCTATTGCTAGGAACTTTGGTTTTTGTTTCAGATTGCTAATGAAATCAAAGCATACCCTGGGCCTATCCAGGGAGTGGTTTAGTTTGTGTAGCTGAAGAATAATCACAAGACAATTTTCTAAAAACAATAGGAGATGAAAGAGGAAGTTTAAACCACTTCCCAGTTGAGAAAACACTATTCTGCTGATTCACATCTGTGCAGAACGATGTTCTTTCTTTTGTGCACTCACATTGCCAAGATTATATTAATGTGTGCAATAGTACACTCCCAGGTGTAAAGTCCGGTAATCAAACATCAATTCTTTAGCTGTAATTATCTCTTCAAATTTCATCTTAGGTTTCAGTATTAACTTCCCTTCCTGCCATATCCTTTGTACAAATACACTTGTGTTACTTAAGGGTGCTTGTGCAGAAAAAAAACCCAACATATTTATGATGCACCACAGATTCTGGAAGGGTGTATCAACACAGGCACTGATACCTTTCATGGGTCAGAGAATCACTGTGCAGGATGTGGAAGTTTAACAAAAATTACGTATTAAGTGAGGTAAATTGGACACTGTCAGTGTGAACAAACAGAGGAATGTTACGACCTCTGTAAGTCAGCTCTCGAGTCCTTCAAAAACTCAACTGCTGGCCAACCTTTGGCCTTGTAACCTAAGGTGACAGGCCACAAAAAGAGAATTCAAGATGTAGCGAAGGCAGCACTTTCTGTACAAGATACACCTCACATAAAAGAGGAACTTCAGATATTTTCACTGTCAAATTTCATAATACTGAAGATGATGTGGAAAAAAAATTCATAGATATCTGACCTACCTAAAGAGTCTGAGATGATGTATAAGCATTTCTCTAAAATGAATTTACCACTAAGTATTCAGTGTGTGCATCCTGGCTGGAAATGCAACTCTTGATTGACTCCAAGCAGGACTAAGAACCTGTTGGATTTCCTGAGTGAACCCTCTCTTCTTGTACGTGGGTTCTCCTCATCCGTCTCCTTGTTATGTACCCTTAGTTAAGTTGGAGTTAAATCATGTAAATGCTTTCCTGCTCTTCCATAGCTGCCATGAGCTCATAGTAATGGCTGCTGCTTTACACAGATCCCATAAATAGAGCTTTGGATTAATGGCACAGTGCAGTTTCCTGAGTCACTGGATAGGCCTCTGGCTGTCCCACAGTGCTTTTGTGCGGTGAGAAAGGCCGCCTGCTGTATGTTTGACTTGCATCTCATTGCGTGTACTGGTGTCTGCAGAGATGCTAATTAGAAGATAAGACCACAGTTTTCTTTAAGAAAAGATAGTTGTGAATGAGTTGAAATAGGTTAAAAATTAGGACTTGTTAATGCAAAAGCCAGTCACACAAAATATGAAATTTTCCATCTTTTTCATCTCTTACTTTTTCACCTGTATCATTATAGCATCAGGTGGGAGTAAAAGGGCTCAGAAATAAAGCAGTGGAAAAATTGAGAAACTAAAATGGTTGATTGGTTTTTAAGTGTTTAATTGTACGTAATTTATTTTGTACCTTTAATTAAAGGAAAAACTATATTTGAATTGCCAAAATTAATGGATGCTTTTGGTCACTTTTGACAAGTTCTTGCTAGTGTGAATATATTTTTTTAAAACAAGTATTTTAATGTAGCAGTATAATTGAATTTGACACCTTTTGGGATAGTGTCATTGAGCACCAGAACTGCTGAGGTATTTCTGACAATCTACAGGGGCTGAAAGATGGAACTGGAATAGTCCTTTCTAAGAAACAGATACAAAAGCCGTTGTATTGGTTTCCATGGGGACTCAAAACAAAAATACTGGCAAGGAACCTATGGAGGGAGTTTATGGGAAACACTCGATACAATGGAGATGACTTCCTTTCTTTTCTTCCTTTTTTTTTTTTTTTAAATAATTATGAAAGCCAAACATAAAAATACACTTTCCATGAGTGAAAAATAAACAGTTTGCATTCGCTTTAAGCTACGTTACTTTAAAAAGGGATCAACAATCACCGCAGGAACTTGAGAGGTTGTAAAGATGCTTCTTTTTTGTAGGTGTTTCTTGACATAGCTGTCACTGCTAATATTAACGTTGAGGTAAACATGAATCAGGTTATGCAGCAGAAAATAAGAGTCTGCACTAACTTGCAGTATTTCATTCAGAAAGAATTTTTTTTGGTTGTTGTTCCTATCAATAGGAATTACAGTAAATCTCCAAGATGTGTAATATTACAACCCTGGAACATTATACAAGCTTGTAAATTCTTATACCGAATACTCAGAATAAAAGGCTAGTTGTGTTGCTAGTTACTACTGTGCACTCATCACAAACTGTTTAAGTGCTGCCAGATTGCACTGTATTGTGACATTAAAAGAGCCAAATTTAAGGTACAGCTTTTTCAAAACTAAGGTTTGGGAATATTCATTCTCATGTCAAAGGAGCCAAAATAATTTTTGGCAACTTGGATTCATCCTGACAGAGATGTTGTTAGCTTGAGTCCTGGGAGAGGTTCTGTGCTCGACTGTTCCTGAGATTCCTTTACAGATACCTGCTCATCAGGGAGCCAGGGAACGCAATGTAGAACAGCCTGAAACCTTTTGCCTTAAAATGGATAACAGTCTGTGACATACAAGCATGTCACAAATGTTAATCAGAACTTGTAATGCCATAAGAAAGGCTGTAAGAAAGATTCTAGAGAGCCACTCAGTTGTTACTGGATAAACATGACCATCCCAGTGCATGCCAAAGAACTGCCTCTGTTCCTAGTCTGAATAGTGTTTTAGTTTGCAGGACCTTTCGAATGTTTCCAGTATGCGTACGTATCTTCTGTATCTGTGTACTTCATAATCCAGGCATTATTCTTCCTTTCCTGACTCAATTCCTGCACAGTGATCAGGGTTGCTGCCGGCCCTTACTGTCCCTTTTCCTCGCCTTACTCTCCTCTTCCCCCAAAGCAAACGAGTCCTGTGAAATTTGAGCTGGAAGGTGGGAAGACTTCCAGTGACTCACTTGGTCTCCTTCTGCAACCAAACTTCAGCCAGGCCTCCACAGTCAAAATCTATGGTTGTTTTTCCATTCAGGAGGCAGAAAATTCTGCACCTTCTCCTGGGCAAGATGGCTGTTCTGTGTGGGATGTTTTGCTATTTCAGAGCGCGTGCTTTTATAACATCTCATCTAACACTAATGTTAGCTGACTAGCACTAACCCAACTACTAATTTGAGTGGCATTATGACAGAGTATTTTATGAGAGTCTTTCAATATGCTATCCTGAAAATTATATCTGGAATGCATTTTATATTTTATTGTTAATGGCATTTTATACTGTCGTGCTTGCTGTAAAAGAAGCATTTTTAAAACTAAGTGGCAAGATAGAATTTTGGCAGTGAAATTCCTTGGGTAGATGCCCTGGAGTAAAACAGGATTGTGATTTACTTTTACTAAAGTGGCTTGTATGTGTCTTGGCTCTTGTGAAGGTCTCCAGGCTGAGATCTGCGGAGCAGGGCAGTGCAGGCACCAGCCACGAGCTGCCTGTCCTATCTGTACCTCGCACTTGTGGCTGCAGGTCAGTGAGGGACTCCCACACCCATCGACACCTCAGAGAAATGGAGGCTATTCAGACTGACTCCAAAGTCTGTAACTGGACTACGGATCAAAGCTCAGAGAGGTTCACAGTTTTATTAAGAAGTCGGTCCTGTCTGAGCCACTGAACTAGAGTAACCTTAGCTTGCTCAGTGTTTATACAGCACCAACACCCCTGGAGACAGCTCTGTGTGTATCTATGAATATCTACTTGTAATAGTACTATCAAGTCCAAAGCTTTGGAGTTTGTATAACAAGATTGTTTTTCTTACCTAACTAGTGAGATACAGTAGTGGATAATCTCTCCTATTATGGATGCATTCCCATGCTTACTCTTAAAGCTCTTTGGCAATACTGCTCTTAAAAGGCTCTGGCTACCCAACTGGAGTGTCTGATCCTGAAGCGCTGTTGACTCTTTAGTAGAAAGAAAGAGCCTCTTGTGGGAGGTGATTCCAATGGAGAAGAAGCTGAATTGTCCTGCACATATGTCTCTTTCTCATCGTTGGCTTTTAAACGTCTCCATTTTAGAATGGCTCTTTTCGTAGTGAAGGCAGAGATACAGGAGTTGAAAAGTCTGGGCTTTCATCCTAATGGCTTCCTGTCTGGATGAACCACTTGTGCTGTGTGCATAATTTCATTTTGCTTTTTGGTTTTCTGCCTTGTTTTCTCGCAGTGTGTGTTTATCTCTGAAGGGTACTACTCAAAGTTTGGCAAAATGTCAGTTTCTCAGGTTAAAGGTCCAATATAATCTTAAAGGATTATATCTGGAAGTTAATGGAGTCTGCAGTTAGACAGGAAAACAAGTTTAAATGAACTTTTTAATGTGCATTTTTATGTAGTCATTGTAAGCTCTACTTTTTTTTTTTTTTTTTTTTTTTTTGAAAAGGGAACTTCTTAATTGTTTTGCCACTGATTTTATCTGAGACTGTGGTAAGTGAGCTGTGGGCACCTACGTATTCATTCTTCTGCTAGTTGCATCTTACAGCTTTCTGAGCTTCTGTGAGCTGCAACCTGAAGCTGCAGTTCTCTAAATGGAAGTGCTTTGTGTTCCCATGTGGTCTGGAAACTGTCTGAAAACAGTGCTGTATCTTAACCATCTTGCAAGGGGCGCTCAATTAACACACTGGAAACCCTAGTAAAATTTCTTGTTACTGCCTGGTCTCTGTCTCCATCTCAGACTTTGCTCTCAAGCTCTTGGTTCAGGCAGTCCCGCTGCCCTTACATGCACTCTGCCTGTGCCACGTTCCTTCTCAGAGCCACAGTCCTTATATTTGTAAAAGACCCGAGGAAAAAATGTTTAGACGACAAGAGAGATCTGCTTTGCAGTGATGTTTCTGTGGATCCTGGCACTCAGTGACAGCAGGTCACACTGCTCGGCTCTGCAGATCTGTATTCGGTGGGGATTCCCTGCATGCCCTGCAAGTGGGAGTGGGATTTTTGCCACTGCTTAGGTTATGTGCTGTACCTCCATTCACAGCTCAGTTCTTCAGGAAGCACAGATTTCCCTTGACTGAGCTTTCAGGATTATGGAGAAAAACTGTAGAAGTGTCAAAGCTCACCCAAGCCTTTTTTCGGACAAGCTCAGTGTATGTTGAATTTCTGGTTTCATCCAGGAGAGGGAGCTGACTTTCTAGCCATCCCAACTGGCAGGCTGTGCTGGAGGAGGGTTTTCACAGCTGATATCCCATGTCTGACTGATTGTTCACATATGCTGTCCCCAAAGGAGAGTCATCTTGGGAGTGCAAAACCACCCTCTCATAACATTGGTTACCTCTGTTCAGTGCAGTAAATACAATTACATGACAAATTCTTGACAGGGGATTATTTATTGTTAATGTACTTAATTTAAATGCTGTTGCATATTGTTTGCTCTCTTCCCTCACTCTTCTGCCTTTTGCCTATTAAGGAATCTTAACAGGATCTGAATGTAATAGTTTCTCCATCGCAGCAAGCCCCGCTCCCTGTCACATTACAGGCAGGGCAGTGTTAGCAAGCTCCTATGCCCATGGCTGACTGCCAGCCTCGGTTGGTGACCCAGGCACTGGGTGAGATGTGCACAAAGCAGAGTGCCCTTGCCAGCCCCTGTGAACCTAGGAAGCAGCATGCGGAGCCTAGGCAGGGGAGTGAGCCCGTGCTGCTGCACCCGGAGCCCCTTCCCAAACCCCTCCCTGCTAAGCTTCTCCTTGGCCCACAGTCACTGCGGCACACATTGCCTGGGGGGTGCAGGGTGGGAAAAGACTCAGACCCTATTTGTTGAAGTGAGTTAATGAGTTTGAGAGGAGCACAAAAGAAAGAAGGGAGATGGGCTGGGGTGTTTTATAGGCACACAGAAGGGAAACGTGCAGGCAATTGTGCAGAACTGTCTGCCCACAGCCTGTCCTGGCAAATGTTGCCCCCAGGCACATGTACACCTCTAAGAGCCATGTGGCCCTAGTGATGGGAAAGCAGGAGGCTGCCCCTTGCTGCATGGGCACTTTGTGCACACACCTCCAAACCCGGCATCCCTGACAGTGCTGCTGAATCAGCACTTCGGCACTGCCTTCCCTCTTTCCTTTTCATCTTCCTTTTATCTCCCTGTTTTCTTGCCCATCTCCCTACTGGATGCCCTCCCTCTCACATTTTATGCTGTAGTGGTTAAGCAGAAGGCTTTGAAAAACCACCATGTGTAAATCAGAAAAGTTCAGACACTAGAAAGAAAACGGGAAGAAGACTAAAGCACTGAGCTTTTTTGTGTTTGGATTACTCGGTGAATTTGATTAATAATAATTAGTCTTAATCTAACCTTGTGATTTTGAGTGCTTGAGATTGGAGAAAATTTGGACTGGGAAGAATGGCTCTGAAGCACTCTTTGCTCTCTGCAGAGAGCTCGGTGTCTCTGAAGGCATAAACATCTGAGTGCAGAGCAGATGGAATCATTTTTCTGTTAGTTATTTTAATACACAGCACATAGAGAAATTAATATGGAAAATTAAAAAAAAATCATTTTACCACAAATTTAAAATGAATAGAACATGAAAGTTCAAGAGAAAAGGAAAGAACTTCTTAATCCTTTGAACGTTTGTCATGTTGTTTCTCAATATTCTGTTGTTAGTAAACAGGCAAAACCAAAGAAACTGCAAGAAAAATTCTGCATGACATGTTATCTAGCAAAGAAATTGTGATCCAGTTTAACAAGGAGTACTTAAACAGTGTGGGCTTGAGTATCACAGGGTGGTGTGTGAGCACAAAGGTGTGCATGGGTTGAGTGGACAATCTAACCTATCTGCGATGAGAAAATAATGATTGTTCTTAATGCCTTGAAATGCTCTGACTTGGGACAGTCAGCTTGAAAACATCCCACGTCAGTGGAAAATACTCAGTAATGCTTTAATAGTCCTCTTGAAAATTGTATCCATGAAGAATGGCCCTTTAAAACTTAGTAGAGTTAATTGCAGCAAACAGATTATTGGACTAATTAGGCCACTTTTTCTGTTAATTATCCATGAAGACTGAGCATTTTGCTGACTTATTTATTTGGAACTATTTGATGAATAGGACATGCAAGCGTATTTCAATCTCAAAAACTATCTGTCATGGCTATTACTTTAGAATTCACTGTTCACACTCTGTCGTTAGCTAGATAAGTCATGTGGTTTTGTTTTGCTGTGATTGGATGTCACCCAAATGTACAGTTTTCAAGGAAGCCAGGCATATACTGAAGTAATATATTTTGCCCAAGTGATTGTTCAAGCTCAAGAGAGTATCGTGCACTTAAAGTAGTGGAGCGGAACACAGGAATAAGCCTACCGTGTTTATCATAGCAGCATTTCTTTTGAGTAGTTTTAGATTCGGGACATCTGATGACCACTGCTGGAGGTATCCATTGTGTTACAGACCGTAGCAGTTTCTCCCTATGCTATGAAGTTGTGCGTTGCAATGCTTTTAGCACACGTGTCTGTTTTGTAAAGCGGACGTTGTTACCCTGTGTAATGGTTCCCAGGTTACAGTGGAGTTTGCAGTAGGTGTCCATTGTTTCAGAGCTTCTTTTCAAGTCAGGAATAGCAGTAGGAAGTATGTCCTGTGGGAGAGTGACTGTGAGAGCTGTCTACAGCTGGAAGAGCGTGCCTACCAGTGTCAGAGTGAGACTGTTGGCACGCAGCGCTGGCTGCTTAGAGCAGGCATCAGAGCTTGGCCCTGATTTGTATGTGCAGTTGTCCCCCACACTACCATGGGTACACCTTCATACCTGCTCTGAAAGTCTGCGCCGTACTGCTGAGCTGTGCGTGCTAATCAGCACTGACCACATTTCTCTGGCAGTGTCACTACATGGGTATTCTGCCCACTGCATCACATCTGTGAGCCTCAGTGGATACTTTCTCAATTATTCACAATCACATAACTGGCCCTTTAAATTAGGCAATAAGATTCCAGACACCAGTTATGGCAAAAACGCACGATGTTCATCTCCATTATCTCTGTTATTTAAGGCTTTCAAAAAACCACTAACCTTAACTCCTACACTCAAACAAGCACACACTAGCACATAGAGTTAAGCCAACTTTTTAACTCCCAGTCATTAAGGATGTCAAAACATTCTGATATATGATATAAACTCATTATGACTGGATTTTGTTTTTATTAATGTAAGGGTTAGGTTGTGAGGAACAGGAGATTTTTTTTAAGCCTCTTACTTCTTAGACACGGCGTGATTCGGTGCTTTGACATGGTTACGTTTTAAAGGGCTCGTTAAGCTCTAATCAGAGTACATTAAGCACTAACATTTTTAAAGTGCATAATAAGACCTAAACATTTAATAGCATATTAACTTGTAACATAAACCGAGCACAGTCATAGTGTTGTCTTTTTCCTGGTGTTTTTTCTCCTGTAACAAGTTCATACGAGTAACCTGTAGCTTTAAGAACTATTAGAAAGTTTGGTACTTTTTGGTCTATCCTGGGAAAAACAAACAAACAAAAACAACAGGAGATTTCTGCACAGTAAATTCTGTTTGAAGTGAAATTAAAAAACTGATGCAGAAAAATTTGCTCTGAGAGTTCCCATCTCTGAACGTTGACTTAACCAGCAGCGCATGGTGCTAGAGAAAAGAACTGTTTACAGTGGAATGCCATTTTGTACGGGGAAAATGGTTTTGCTTGACAAGTTTTACTCAGATCTGATAACTTCGGAGTCATCTGTGAATGAGAACTGTGGGATGGGCTCTTGCCAGTGATAAAGATTCACAAACAGTCCATGGAGAGAGCTTTTTTTTTTTCTTCCTGGTATAATTTCCTCCATATGAATTTGGGAAAGAGGTACGAGTTCATTGATGCTGTGGCCCAGCATTTTCCTTTGAGGATTTGAGAAGGGGAAGGGAAAAAAAAAAGTACATCATAGCCTGTCAGCGTCTCTTCTTAATTGGTTTGGAACCTCTTGGTGAGTGATTGCAGGCACACCTTCCCTCTGGGGAGCTGTGCACACCACCTCTGCAGCTATCCCAGCCCTTCCCAGGTTATGGCACGGCAGCTGAGCTACCTTGTGGACCTTCATCTTCCCCACGGTGCTGTTGAGGGGAAGTTGTGGTTCAGTCATTTGAACTCAGGTCTGTTTGCAGCTTCTCCTGCTTTCATAGCATGGCTGTGACCTCACCGCCTTCTGTGGTGATGGCAGCAGGAGGATGGTTGTGGTACCCTTGGTAAATGGTTTGTAAAATGAGCTAGGAGGTGGCTGGGTGAAGCTGACTCAGAGCTGTTGGTGCAGTACTTGACTGATAGTGGACTGCATCCTCCCTGGATGCAAACAGTCACAGTGATGTGGAAATACGCTTGTGGGTTTGGTTAAGCCACTATCACTGTAAAACTGCCTCTGCATTACTGCTCTGTTATAGCGAGAGGATGAGGGTCCCAAAGATGACAGTCTCTTCTTAAATGTGCATTACGGCCGAGTCCAGTGGTGCGCAGACAGCACCTCTGAGGCTGGTAGGCAGAAAACAGAATGCTTGGAGTGTCTCTCGTAGGATAAGCTGAAACCTCAGCATAGCTTTGGCAATTCAGATCAGACCCAGTCTTGGACTGGCTGAAAAGCCCCACGTTATCTCCATCTTGATAATGGCCATATTGCACTTCATAGAAAGTGCTGCCTGTACTGTGACTCCGAGGTGAGGAGGGCTGCTAAGATGGGATAAGAACACCTAAAGAAGTGACTGCAGGGCCTCATCTGTTTGTGACAGCAGGGCTTTAGATCCTGTGCAGGATTCTCCTCTGGCAGCTGGGGAAAATCTGCAGTGCAAGAGCAGAGAGGAGCTCATCCACAAAGGAACAGTGCTCAGGTTGGAGCCAGTAGGCAATGAAACTAAGGGAGTGATGTGCATCGTGCCTCATGTCTGGGCACTGCTACTCAAACACTTCCTTGTTTGTCTGTTTATATTCCACATATTTACTGTATGTAGTTGGAAGTACTTAAAATAAAAAATAAAACTCCATCCCTAATTCTGGAAAAAAGTGACCACAAGGAGGAAGAGGTAATATGAGTGTGACTACAGAACTCTACCGGTGTAGCTGTAACTGGGAAAGCATTCCTGTGGAGATGAGCTTCGGTCAAAGAGACAAAACCTTGAAATACTCTAGACCTCATCCTCTTTCATATAAATAGCTCTCCATTTTTAGTAAAAAACTTAAGTTTATAAAAGGCACAGGCTTTCTTTACAGGATCTATATTTTGGTGTTTACATGACTGACATCCTGCAAAATGTGGGACGTCTGAAAGGGAGAACCAGGCTGGAGAATGTGTTGCTGTACTGATGCTGTTATAGACCGTGGTTTGAGAACGGTGCAGGGGTTGTTCCTCAGGACTTTAGCTCTTTGGGAAACAGAAGAACAGAGGTGGAAAAACATTACAGAAAGCTTGTCCAGGGGAAGAGCCCTGGTTATGCTTCGTGTTACAACGGGAAACTCTGGATCTCTATTCTGTGTCTTCCTAAAACCTGATACTTTTGTCTGTATTTGTGTGTTTGTCAGAAGTTCAGATTGAGTCTTGGTTTGGATGTGGCTTCCCTGTGGGATTCAAATATTGCTCTCTAGCCTAATCTGGCTGGGAACTACAAGCTGAGAGTCCCTGGGTGTAAGAGGGCTCTTTCTTTGGACAGATAAACCAGGATCTCCATCATACTGCTCTGGCTGCCCTGCCAATGCCACTTCATTGATTCCTCTTTAAGACAGGGTACCTTGTATTACTGGTGCTACAGAAATGTGCCAAGTAGGCAACTTGGGGCATCAGGGACCACCAGTGACTGACAGCTCAGGGCTCATAATGACTGAGTAGGATACATTTTTCCTAAGCAACGCTTCTGAAATGTGATAAAATGGGCAGTGCATTTTCGTCCTTATTATCTGTTACTTTATGTTCTGAGTAGTCAGTGGGTAGCAGTGGGTAATATCTTCATGTCTCTGGAAAGAGGCCATGTCGCGACAGAGTCACGGGGTGGCTGAAGTCAGGGCTTACAGAGGTTGTCTGTATACTTGTATGTTTATCCTGCTTACTTTTTTTAAGGAAAAGATCTGACCTCTGCTAGGATGGCATTTGCAGACTCATTAAGATATTCAAGTACTTGCAGAGCCTTGTGTGACTCTTGGCCTGCTTTGGTCGCATATTCACATCATAGCAGAGCCTTAAAGGATAAAGCATGTAGGTTCTAGATTCTCTGGCATCTTAATTTATTACATAACCTGTGAGAAAGGTGAGGAATTTACCATACTTCATGGCGCCTGAGAAACTGCATTTTCAGTATGGGAGAAGACTTGGGTTAGTGCAGAGAGTTTAGAACCAAAGGGAATGGTGTGAACAGCATGGAATTACAATGGGGTGGATCAGTCTGGGTGTTAGGAAAAGGTTCTTCACAAGAAAGTGCTCAGGCATGGAACAGGTTCCCCAGAACAGTGGCCAAGCTGCTGGAGTACAAGGAGCATTTGGACAATGGTTTTATACCTAGGGTTTGAATTCGGGGTGGTCCTGTATGGAGCCAGGAATTGAACTGAGCGATCTTTGTGGGTCCCTTCCAAGTCAGGATATTCTGTGATTCTCTGGCTACAGACCATGGACTAGTTGAGGTATATTTCTTTGAAGGGGAACCATGAGTCTGCCTGAGATGCAAAAAGTTCAGATGGGAGAAGTGTTTGTTAGTTCCTGAGAAAGGAGGCTTAGAAAGAGAGAGTGTGAAAGAGGAGGAGAACCTGTTTGAAAAGCCAGCTGCTTTCTGTAGAGTTTGTGCCCCTGTGAGATCATAGAATTTCTAAACTGTGAAGTTGAGCGGAGTACCTGGAGCACTTTCAAGTCCCTAACATCCATCTAAGAAGATGCTTTGACTGAACTCTGTGCAGACTGTGGAATAGCATTGCACATAGTGCATGGATTAACTGTACTCCTGAAGATGAGCCAATCTTATGTACTCACAGCTCAGCTTATTTCAGTAGGAATAATTGGGGATGCTGAATGTTCAGTCTGTGTTTTGACAGGCATTGCTTTTATCTCGTTGCATAGTTGCCTGCAGGTTACAGATACATTTTTGTAGAATGCAATGGATATGTCTATCCCAGAAGAAAAGCTCACATGCTCTTTTGCTTGTACTCTGAGATGACTGGGTGTGAGTATAAACATATTAGCGCAGTACTAAGCCCAAGCCAATATACCTGCCTCATTAGCAAGGCTTGTCAACCCAGCTTTAGCACCGTGCTGAAACCTATGTGGCTTCTAAAGTTCAGATCATGTCTGGCCAGCCAAGAGAGCTGACAGAAAACTCTCATCTGCCTGTTAATCTATGAAGATGTTTTTTTGTGGTTAAAGTATATTAGGAGTTTGGAGTTGTGTTATCTAGATGTTATTTGGGAGGCATTTTTGTTTAAAAACATTTTTATTTGAAGTATGAGAATACATTTGATAAGCTTGTCTACAAGTATAGATGGAAAGAAAAACATGCAGAGGTAGAGGACGTAATAGCAGAAGGTTTGTCAGATGTTTGTAAATTTTAAACTTTAAAGAGAGGTATGTAACTGTCTGGCATGAATGTCTTCAGAAACCCACTGAGTTTACCTAGCTTAACATCAACCTAAAAAATCTCAGCGGAGGAAATGAAATTGGAGTATGGTTACTTTCTAACAAACTGTGTGTTTTCAGTTTATCAGTATAGACAAGATTCATCCTCGGATAGCAATTGAATTTCATAAGTGAGTCAGACCTGCACATGCATCACTTACAGAGATGAAAGCATATGGTCCAGGATGAAAAGTTACGAGGGTTTGGCATCATATTAAATGTGTAACTTTGAAGCATGTTGCACACCAGGTTAAAGGGCTGGGTTTGAATCTCTTCCAGTACACTTAAATGCGTGAAACCTTCTGGCAGAAAGGAGAGATGGGTAGAGTTTGAAGTGCATCCTAATTTGTGTCAATAGGTCATTTCTCTTATAAAATGTGAGGAGTTAAGGTGATGTACGCTCATTTTCAGTCAGCATGTAGAATTGCAACAGCTTTTAAATAGAGTACAAGTTCTCTTTTTTTCTTGGAACAAAAATGTTGATGTGAAATTGAAAACTTGTTTCAGATGCCTGCTGGGCTGGCGTGGTGTCAAGTTGTTTGGCTTGACTGTCACTCCCTTCACATTGTTTACAGACAACATTCTCAACTCCAACAGACTGTATTTAAATATCGACTAATTATGTGCAAGAGGACTTGGAAAAGGGCACCGCACTGAAGAGTTTCTGTATCTTAGATTGGTTAGGAAAAGGCCTTGCGGGCAAATTACAAAGTACCTTCCTAAGGAGAGTGCATGAGGGGGAGAGAACGTGCGTGAGAGAGAGAGAGGAGGTAGGAAGAGACACACAGAATGCTTTTGGCCAGTGCTTTCTGGCATCTGATGAGAACTGAGAATGTGGGAGACACCCAGCTTTTGCTTCAGGTTGCATGTGCTGATGTGAAAGGTCTACTGGATGTGTTTAAGGAGAAGGGGGCACCTCCTGCAAGGTGCAGTTAAGGTGCATAAATACTGCACGGTCAGCCTGGGTCTTGTCTGGACGCGTGACTTAGTCCATTGGGAATCCCTATAGAATTTTCTTTATTTAGGTATGGAGGTGGTTTAAGCACAAATTTTGCTGAAGTGTGTGCCTACCTTAGCCCATTTTCCTGTAATGTGAGCTGGAATTTGTTTAGCTCATTCAAGGGTTCTTAATTCTGCAGTGCCTTTGCTGCAGTGTTCTTGGACGAAAAGCATATTGTCCTGCAGCTGGCTGGGAGGGAGTCCTAAAGCATCTCAGCCCAAAGTGCTCTAAGATATGACCTCAGACATAGGTAACTGTGAAACCAAAAAGGTAACATGCATATGGTTTTGGAGAGGAGGGACTTGCATCTATGGTAAGTAATGTTGTCCATGTAGATTAAATACCTGGGCAGGCCAGCCATGTGAGTGCTGGTGCATGGGAGCTCATGGGAGATGCTTATCCACTGGCAGGCTAAGAGCTATGATGCCAACCTTGATGGTGCAACCACCACTGAGGGAGATAACCCAGCCAGAGGCTTTGGGTTGCTGTCATCCAAAAAGCTCTTGGTATTCTTGAATTTTTAAACTATGTAAAGCTTTCTCTAACTTATGACAGTCTCTCTTGGTTATGCACTTTTTCTTGTCAAATTTGGTTAATGTAAGTAATATGATAGAAATGGTAAGTGAGCAGGAGATTGTTAGGCTTTTATCTTCCCTTATCTACACGAATGAGTTTTACATGTGCAAAGATGATTAATGACCCAGCATGACCTGGATTTTAATGCTTTATCTAGAAAATTCTTTCATCTTTGCACAGAACCAGATCAGATTTTTTCATCATTTGGAAAAAGAAAACACCAGAAAACAGCCACTTCTAAAACTTATGTCCAATAGCTCATCAGATTCAAACAGCGATGCGATGGGGAGGGGAAATAGAGGAGTTGGGTGGGACCAGGGAGATTTCTTTGGGAGCCTCATCTTCCAAATGTGCTTATCTTTTCTCAGGAATTACAATGCGGTTAGTTTACAGTCTATTATGCAAAGTTGCATGCAATGTGTTAATGATATTGGCAATTTTGTAACTATGTTCTGCACTAATTAGTAAGGCTGAATATTGTATTGCTCATCCTGGATCACTTTCAATACTGCTGCATTCTTTTTTTTTTTTTTTTTTTCAGTGCTTTTAGCTCTTGTCATTAAGGCATGTATGCACAAGCCAGCATACCTTGTGAACTTTGGAAAGAAACTCAAAGCCCCCAGTGTTTTATATTACGTCTGTCATATTTAGCAAGAAAACAATGCGGTGGTTTGATAAAGAGATTATTGTGGAAGGACAGCTTATGTGGTTTAGGGAATAGAACTAACTAGAATCCTTTTCCATCACCTGTGTTAGAAATAGGACAAAAGATAGTGCTTTGTACTGGGAATATAGCTGAGAGGGAAGGCCTTGATAGAGTGAAGCTAATTATAATCCCCCAATTAAATATTTGGGTCAGAGGTAGGTAAAACTAAGTGTTGTGTGCTGTAAGATCTCTGCCATGTTCATTCCATGTTAAATAGTTAACATGTGCCATGCCAGACTAGTCTTTCTTGTCACATTAAAACCAAATAATGTCTATCTGCTGACAGTGGATATGATCTGACAGGAGAGGGATTATCCAAGAGGAAATGTTAGATATTAATTTGATATATTGAAGAAAAAAAGATTGCAACCAAAAATGAAGGTGACTTGGTCAACACAAGTTGGTACGCTGCCTATGAGCGCTGACTGACTGATAGGCTTGTCTGTGTTCTTCACTATTCGTGGGGTAATTAATTTGTATGAATTTCTTCAATATATTTGTGCCAGAAGATATATTTTCTTTTTACTTGTATCTCTCTGTAATGACACCGTTCATTTCCATATTAGAACAAAATCAGGAGTCTGGAAAGCCAAAGAATCTTAGGCAAGGTTTTTAATTCTTTTGTCTTTCATTGTATTTATTGCTTTGAGATGATAAAATCTGAGAAGGGTTCCCTCTTAGGTGATACCTAATGTGCATCTGCTGTGTTTTTCATGTTCTTGGCATTCATGAAATTGGTGTAGTGCTTAAGAATTTCAGTGCTATTAGGATCTGATTCAAACTCCAGTTGATCCAGAGAGATGTATCTTGCATTTGCCCATCTTTTTTCCTGATCATTCAAACAATAAAACTGTAAAAATAAAATAAAACACATATATATCTAAAACCAAAAGATTTCCTCCTGTTACAGGGGAATTCAGAATGGAACTGTCACACAAAATGACTATTGCTGGTGAATGGCCCAAGGTTAAACAGTCATTTAATTTTATCTTGTATAATAAGTTACCAGATAGCAGTTAATAATTGAAGAAGAATCCCATCTTTCATTAGAAAAAACATCTGTATTAAATAAAAAGAAAAGAAGTAGAACTAACTTCTGGGAAAATTACTCCTCTTTTTCCTTTGACCTTGTGAGTGCATGGAGCTACGAGCCTACAGTTTCATATGTACACAATTTATGTAACAGTGAAAAGACCCATCAGGAAAAGGAGATAATGAGCAGTGTGCTGAGTGGGTGAGCCCTAAGCAAAGCAGTTCAGTGGGGACTTATCCAAGCGAAGGCCAGGCTGGCCCATGATGAAAGCCAGGGCAGTTTGTCAGGCAGTTTTGTAGTTCCCTTCTCCACAAAATCAATAAAACTCTATTATATTTCACACTCATTGAACAGAAAAGCAGGCAGCCTTGTTGGAAGTGTTGCCATTTTTTACAGCAACCTTCTCAGTTTTCATGGCACAGAGTGGGAGCGTACTTATTGGGCTTGACCTCTGCTCTGGAAGTAACAAGAGCGAGCTGTTGTCTGAGATCTGAGGCTTCTGGGCTAATGCACCAGCTGAAGTGCTTGGTGTCTTCATCTGCAAAGCCCCTGGCCTACCTCACTGTGCCCCCTTGCGATTGCACTTCAGGGAGTTGGCAGGAGAGGGAAGAGACTAAATTTACCCTTTACCCTGCTCTCTGTGCCTAGGGGATGCTCAAGGAAGCCCCCATGGACGTTCTCCTTTCTTCTACAGTATCTTTTCCATGACTGGGAGAGTGTTGGGGCGATGTATGTTCTGTTGAAACCTTTGGCACCATCTCTTCCTTTGTCCTCCTGCTCTGGCTGCTGCTGAGTAAGCCGTGCAGAGCACTCTGAAATATGCAGTGGATATATTTCCCTCTGCCTCACTTGACAAATCCTGTTTCCCCACTGCAGAACAGGCCTACCTTGCATTTGCCAGCGAGGTCCTTCAAAGGGGGGTAAACGTTGTGTTCCTACTCATTTTCAAAATGGATGAATAAGTCTGGACTCTAACAGGTTCTAGGTATCCAGAAGATATTTCTTCATATTACAGCTACTCCTGAACTTTTTGCCTTTTTTTTTTCTCCACAAATATATATCTTCTAGTAAAAATGTCGTCGGGTCTGGGGTGGGGTAAAGCAAGAGGAAGAGCTCCACCCAGGCTTAGTGGTTAGGATGCTCATCTGTGATGTGGGAGATCCAGATTCAAGTCACTGTTTTCCTGTTCAGAGTGGGGATTTGAACCCGAGCCTTCCCCTGCTCAGTGAATGCTGTTACTGCTGATGGTTGAGTTGGGGATACAAGGCGGCTTGGTCTCCCTGGGTATTTGTTTTTATTTTGTATTGTGTTGAAGACAAATTTTGAACGCTGAAATTATTGTGTATGAAATGGAGTGGCTGTTTTCCAGCCAGTCCGAATTCCCTACGTGGTGAACTCGGCCAGGGGTCTGAAAAGCAGACGTTTGTCGTGACTTTGGAAGGGCACATCTGGAGGCAGAGCCATAGCTGAGCCATTGTACATTAGAAGAACGTACTTTGGCTTGTGTGGATGGGTGTGCAGGCAGAACCAGTCAGCTGCTTGTAAACTGCACACAAACTGCTCAAACCAAATGTTTGCATTTATGGACCAGAGGTTGCCCCCAGAGCACTTGGTGTGTGGGCATGTAGAAGTACTGGAGTGTACTACGCTGTAGTGTTTCTACCCCGTAGATAAAATGAAGATACTATTTCTTGCGGGCTCCCTCTGTCCTCTCTCTGTGCATTGATTTCATTCATGGAAATGGAAATTATTTGCAGTGCTCTGAGGCACGAGTGTACTTACTGCCCGTTTCAGTAGCTTTGCTTGAAGCTTTCAGGATAGCCAACAACTAATGTAAGGAGCTGGCTGAGAGGTTAGCTGAGCATAGGAGCTCAACTCAAGCTCCTTGAACAAACATAAGTATTACCACTACTGTGAAATGTTCATCTTTGACTAAGTCAGTTTAATGTCAGACAGCACGGTTCTTTTCTTTTTTGAAGTCGTCTTTCATCCTGATGTATACAGGCATCCCAGTATATCTAGGCAACCCATCATCACCTCAGACAAGCTTTCCCACAACATTTGACTGCTGATTTTTTTTCACAATGAATGGAAAAAAAAAAACAAACCAACAACCCTACATTATCTTTACTTGGAAAACAAACCTGCATGAACACGTAATTTCACCTGGACATTTTTAATGAGCATTTTCTAAGAAGCTTTCCATTTTGGAACTAAGTTAGTTTTTGCTGAACTGATGCTGCGCATTAATGTATGTATGTGCAGTACTTGGTTAGTATTTAGTAAGACAAACTTGTTTTTTTTTTAGTAAGAGATTCCAGGTAAAGAGAAAAGAAATTATAATGTGATGAGAGACGTTGGGAAAGCACATATAACTTTATGTTTGTAAAGCTGAACTATAGAAACTGAGTGATTACTTACGTAATAGATCTAGACTCAGCTGGGGAATGGTAATCCGTGCCTGTTTATCTTGGAGATCTATCACTTTTAATGAAGGATAATAGCACTCACAACAGCCACATACATGCCTGGAAAAAGCCCACGTGTGTAGGTGAAAAAATTTGCCTTGCCTCAGGCAAATATGCTTGAAAAATTGAATGCTGTGGTTATAGGTTGGTTTTGGCAGAATCATGAAGAAAAAAAAAAAACCCAAGCAATATGAATATCTTGTTAATTATAATGCTGTATCTCTTTAACTTTTTGATACATTTTTTCCTAATTTTTTATTTGTGCTTATCACGGCCATTTTCTGAGTGGTATTTTGAAGTTAGGGCAGAGTTGAGTAGCTAAAGGCATCTCCTGATACTATTTGTTGTTGTGCTGCTGAAACTGACCCCATGCTCACGCCAGAAGCCCTTCACCACTGCTGGAGGGGCTGAGGCCACACCGTGTGCTGAGCAGAGGCTGTGTGTGGAGCTTTGGCGTGCTGTGATCCTGGCTGGATGGCCACACTGCTCTCCCCAGCTGGGTGTGCTGACACTGAGCTGCTGCGGGCTGGAGCAAACTGCTGTGAGGAAAGAAAAGGAGGGAGGGAGAGACGCTTGTCATTAACAGCTAATCTAAGGAGTATCTAATTAGGGACACCTCCTAGACTGGTTCCACACCACCTAACTTCCATCCTATGTTCATGAGGCCTCTGAGCACATCTGTGGCCATTCAGCGCCTCCTCTGGGAGCAGAGTGGCTGAGGACACCTGTCTGATGAGATGCTGAGACACAGACCTGGGGGGAAGGCTCTGATGGTAAGAATGGCCAGCAGCCAGCCTCAAACAGCGAGGTTTTATAAGGCAACGTGCCCAAGTGGTTTTCCTTCACAGCTATTTGCCCAGTTGAAAAGAGATGATCTGCATCTCTCCAGCCATGATCCTGCAAAGAGACTGTTTCTTTGCATGATTTCAATGGCAATCGAGCAATCGCAGGTCTCTACAGGACCAGCATCCTAGCTGATGCTCGTCGTAGTTGAATCCAGCTACCCAAAATAACCATTGTTGCCACTCTGTGGGATTAGCAGCATGATGCTCATGCACAGCATCACTAGGGATTGCACTCTTTGAAACTGCTATCAGTTTTGTTGTGGGCCATTTCTTTTCTGAGGATTTTTTCTGTTAGAAGTACCTCTGGAAGCATCCATGTATTTCTCTTCGGTAAAGACAGCACATCTGATGGTCAGTGCAAACTATTGCCTGTGCCAATGGCAGGTGACAAAGATGCGTTCTTGGTTTGCTTTTTGCAATCTTTTTGCATTTAAGACAGCTAATAATTAATTACCCATATTTCAGAAAGCTACTAGATAATATTTGCAGAGCAATGTGAGCACAAAGCCCAAGATTTGTTAGTATGTGGTTTTAGAGGCAAGAATTTCTTTGTGTGTGTTTTCCATAAGCCAAAGCAGCAGCTTTTCCACTCAAGAGCCTCAGTAAATACATTGTACTTAAGAAGGTTTTGTTTTTGAAAGATGGTTAATTATTTTTATTTAAAAAATACATAAACAATTTAGCTGAGTGATTTAAAATCCATTTGCTGTCATTATAGTGGATAGTTCCTTACCATTTACAATGCGTTTCTCAAAATTGCTTTCTCCTTTCTATCTCCCTGCCAGCTGGATCTTTATTCTACCACTGCCCTTTTTTTTTTCCTGCCAAAGTCTGAAATGTTTTTAAATTGCATTAAAATGGTTTAAAATTAGACTATGTTGTGATTTGAAAAATATGTTAGATTGACTCAGCCTAATGAGTCAGGCCTATTTTTTAGATACATTGGTTATATTTTAATATTTTATCTGACTGTCAGTAACTCAAAAAGTAAAGAAAATGGGGATGAAAACAAAAAACGCCCCAGCAGAGCAGGAAAGAAACAACCAAACAACAGGGCAGTGTAAATATGGGAGCAATTAGGAGCTGATTCTCCATTAGTTTTGCACCCAAACTCACCTTTATTTTGCAAAGCTTTCTCTGTATACAGCTTTACCTAGGTGATAGTCTTCTGTCAGGCTAAAGAAGCATAGGTTTATTCGTTAACATTTCAACCCAAAGTGGAGGTTTCCATCCCTCAGCTCTCATCGAGGAGCTACGCTCATGCATCCGAAACTGTTTACAAAAATGGACTAATAGGAGAAAACAGCTTTATCATTGTGGTTTTTCTTGTGGTCAGCATCTGCACAAGAGAAGGAAGGGCTATGAAGAGTCACATTTCAACAAAAAAAGACAACAGAGCAAACCCTGCTCTGCTGGGTGGGTGTAAGGCCGTAGCTAAGTGCTGATTTCAGATGGCTGCTCAACAGAACCATGCTGTGGTGTACAGAAAAGAGGTCTGAGGGCTGTGTTATTCCAGGGAGGTGGGAAAAGAAGCAAGGTACTGTTTGTGCTTGCAGGTTTAATCTGCTTGTGCCGGGCATGTCCTGCAAGAGGCAATGCTGGGGATAAATCTTCCTATACTATCCTCTCAAAGCCCACTGAAGCAAGATTTACACCTGTGTAGCTAATCCAAGGCTTGTGTTCCAAGCACGAACTCCTGGGCAATCACCTCATTATTCTGTAGCATGAGTTCGTGCACAGGTTTGCCATAACTTGGACTGACATTTTCAGACACGCTGTTGTTGTCAACCTGAATCACTGCACTTGGGAATAGCAATGACCCAGGATCGTGCAACTGCAGCTCTGACCTCCCCTCAAAGGCTCCTTGGGTGAAAAAGTGAAGATCTAAGTGCAAGAGTAAGGAAGCAGAGAATACTGTGAAGAACCCCACATGAACCCTCTGTTTTGAACAGTCCTGCACTGAGCTGTAGTTACCCGTGCTGACCAAAAAGCCCGCTGGTTCCTGCAGTGCTTGCACGGCAGTTGCTGGTGAGAAGTGAGGTCTTTGGCAAATGGGCTGAAGTTGAGCACTAGTGAAGCCCCAGGTGCTGAGGGGGCAGCTAGCAGGTGCTGCTCCATCGCAGCCCCCACATGTGCTGTGCATGGCAGCACTGGCAGCTCCTGCGTGGAGCTTCTGTGCTTTTCCCTTGCACGTGCTGTGGTGGGTTTGTGTGATTGATATGGAAGTATTGATACGTGTGAAATGTCTGCCGTTGCAATATTTTAAGTTGCATGATACTAGATTTTCTCTAATCTTTTGGATAAATAATTGGCAATATTCTTTTACCCAAAGGGCCCTGCCTTGAGCTCTTTTACCTAGCTTAGATTCCCACTGACATTTAGATAAGTGTTGAGGCAACTGTATTTGGAAGCTTTACAAAGAAAACATATGTATCCAGTTTGCTCAACATCAGTGTCTGAAGAAATGTTAATAGGTGTCCAAGATGCAAATGTTCGTTTATGAAACACTCAGGAGAGTTTCACAATTTTCCATTTGAACCTATGTACATCAGATATATTCAGTGCGGATATCCACTCAGCACCTGTCCTGCCATCTATTCCTGCTGAGTGCTGCTGCACGAGGTTAGCATGACAGCAGAGCCTCAGCCTGCAGCACTGTGACTGCCCTGGGATAACCCAGGTGTGGGTTCCTGCTGAGAGAGCGTCACTGCCTGCGCTGCCCAGCTCTGTTCCAGCACCGCTGCTGATAGAGCACACCGGCTGGCTGGCCCAAGAACCGGGTGTTTCTTGGGTTGGCTTTCAGGTGAATCAGCTCCCAGACCTGGCTCCGTGCAGTCACACAAGGATTAGTGATCATACAAGGACAGAGGTGGTATGGCCAGACCTAACCCTTGCTGCAGCAGCCCTCGCTCAGTGCAGCTACAGTGCAGCTACCATGATGCTGACTCAGTGTCAGTGCAGGTACAAAGCACATAGCTAGGCTTTAGCACCATGAGAGCATGGAGGCTTCCCACTGGACTAAGAGGTGGCCTCTCCTGTAATGACAGGAACGTCAGCAGTGTAGCTTACTGTGATGTATTCCAAAGCAAACATGATGACTTTCTCACTTCAGCCTAACTTTTCCCCATTGCTTAGCCCAGGGTGATGCAAAGAGGCTGGGGAGCAGCTGTCTGCAAATTTCGTTTACATTCTTGTAGTTCTTCACCATACTGTAGCAGAGCTATTTCTTAGTTTATCTCAGTTCTTTTTTAGAATGTGAATCTAATTGCAAAACTATGATGCTGCACTTCAGAGTGTATTGCAGAGTTTCCGGGATCGTGTGTAGCTGCAAACTTTCGCTTCATGCCAACGTACTGCACTCTAATGGGTGAACTTTCTAAACTCAGTGTTCTGAAAGCATGGAAGTATTTTGAAATAAAACCTCAGTGGGTAAAAATAATCCTCTGGTATTTTACTCCCAATTAACCTTCTGTGAAAGAGGGCATGGAGCTGGACAGTAAGGCTGAAAGTCCAGTTAGTCTCAGTGGGATTATTCATGGAATAGCTCCTCCTTTGTGTTAATGAATCAGAATGTGCCCCTGAGTAAATATTTTCCAAGTTCAACATCTGTGAACAGGGAATATATGGAAAAGAGCCATAAATACTACACAGTCATAGGTCAAGGCAAGTGGGCACTTTGTTGCGCTGCGCTTCATAATTGTTGAACTGTACCTAAAGACCTGAGCTGGTGGATGAAGCAGGGGCAGAGTTCACATATTCTGTTGGCTACCTCAGTATTTTTAGCTTTAGGCTGAGAAATGGTCTCTTCCACTGTCTCTTTGCCTCTTTCTGGCTCAGTTACTGTTTAGCCCCTGCTGTTTGTATTATTTAATACAAAACATTCCCGACAAGTCTTCTGTTTGGTGGGGAAGACAGGATGATGGAAGTGCTGTTCTGGTTTCCCCTGGTTGTCCTGGTGTCAATAAAGCAGCTGACGTACCAGAGCAGCATGACAGTTAAGATCAGCGTTCACCAGGAGATATTACTAGTAACAATTTTATTTCCTATTCTAATCAATTGTGGTATCACTAATACCTGATGACAGTTGCTGTCTTTTTAATAATCCTCACCGTGGAAAGCCTTGAATACTCAGTTTTAGTTGAATTACTGGAATCACTTATTCTTTGCATAGAGATGCAATAGAAAGTTTGCTCCAGATAAGCCAAGACTGAACTGTGCCCCAGGGAGCCAACCAGCCAGCTAAGGAATCTTAATCAAACTGACGCGGACAGCACTCATCCCTGGGAGGGAGACCAAATGCCCCTCACAGGAGCAGGATCTTCTTTCAGCCTTTCAGCATCACAGTACAAACTGGAGCAGGCGTTGTCTTGCTGGCTGGGCACAAATGGGGGGAGGCCTGCAGCCCATTACCTCTGCTCCCACCAGCTGTGGCAGTGAGGCTGTGCTGCAGGTTCCAGGGAGCGCGAGGATGTATTTGGACAGCTGCAGAACATGAGCAAGGGGAAGAAAAAAGGGCTGTCTCCAGGCAAACATGTCCTGATTTATAACGGAACTGTATTTATGTTATTCGTAACCGCATTATTCAATGTAATTGGGGTCAAGAATTGAACGAGTCTAAAAGAATGCAAAAAATAGTTTCAAAATTCCTATTACAAATAAAGACCTGGTTTAGAGGTCTTGTGAGAACTCCAGAAGTTAAAAGGGTAGCAAAGCGCCAGTGTTTTCAAAAAGATAATGCCAGAAAAGCCACATGAAAGTTCCCCTCGGTGGAGACTGACTGTTTTCAATTAACTTTTCTTAGTGCTCATCAGTGTCTCTTGCTGCCCTCACTGCCATTTTATTTCACACTATTTCTGTGCAAGCTGACCAGTTCGGTTTTGGTGCATTGTAGTACCAGCCAAGAGCAGGGACTCACTGTTCGTAGTTGCAGTTTGCCCCCCTCCTCGTGGTCCCCTGGGATATTACCAGTTGTCAGCCAAACAAAGCGATGGCAGTACCCTCCAGTCTTATGCCGTTTGTTAGATTTTCAGATGGGAAAATGTATGCATTTCCCCCCCAGCTGCATTTTGGAAGGCTGGCCTCTGGCTGAGGAGCTGTGTTCTGCTCTCCTTTGTGTGTATGTGGTAGCTAAAGGCAGCATTTGTTCAAACAGTTCCTACTATTTGCCTAATTGTTTTTTCTTCTTGCGTCTTTGCTGTCTGGTAGGAAAATACTGAATGCACAGGAAAAGCTCTGCCTGGGCACAATGTTTAAGATAGGAATTTTGCCATGTTTTACTTTGCCTATAAAGATGTTTCCACCATCAGAGAGCTCTCTCCTGACTGTACTGCTTCTCTTATAGTGTTTAAGTTAACATGAAGTCTCCTCTCTGCTCCAAGTCTTCTTTTTCTGCCTCCTGTTGTCTTCTTCAATGGCACTCTGAAGAAACTCCACAAATAGTTCTCTGCAATTGAATTTTATGGCTGTTGCCACCATTAAAGAAGTTGTCTTCGTGTTGACAAAAAAAAAAAAATCAGAATGTTGCTTTTAAGCTATAGTAATGCCAACATATTCTATTACAGTTAACCTTTGCTCTTCAGTTAAAGCTGTATCTCAAACCTGAGCCAAGGGTCACAGATAAAACATCCCTGTTTTTTTCTTCCACCTCTTAAACCGAGTTGCATCAGTGAACCATTAACTTAGTAGATTATTTACTGTTACTTTATGGGAGAAATACATACTGTACTTTTCCTACATTGCTCGGGTTTGATTTATGTATGGCCTCAGTTCTATAGGTTCCTCTCTGAGGAAGGGCCTTCATACCATAGCAAAGTAAACACAGAGCTGAAACTTGCCTGAACAGTAGTCAAAACTCACAGTACTTTTGTCCCCATCTTTTCTATTTAGCATGCAGCACTAGCAGTCCTGATTTGCACTGGGGAAGAACTAATTACAGCAGTGTTAGACTCCGATAAGTGTTAGCCTCAAGTTAAACTGCAAAAGCTAGGATTTGAGCTGTGCCCAGATCCTATGGAGAGCCATAGCCAATTAATTATAACTCCCTGCTCTGAGGACAGGTTACAAGCTGGCCCCAGCACTGATTAGAGCAATATTAGAGAAGAGATTACGGCATCTCAGGGGCTGCTCTAACCAGGAGCAGCTGCCAGTGACCATCACAGACCATCAGAGCATGGCTCATGTTGGACTACACCCCTTGCTGTGGCTGGTTACACCAGTGCTCTGGTAGCATAAAGTATCTGGGCTGAAAGCAAGAGTGTTCTTTCGAAGGATGCATCATGAGGAAGTGGGGAAGCCATGGGCTGACTACATCTTCACCCTCCCATTGGGCAGCTTGGCAGGAAGCAATAACAAGATAGAAGGCATCTGCTGGCAGTGACCAGCTTTTCTGCTCTCTGGCTAGCAAATGAAGTCTTCCTGGCATGATGATTTTCCACTTCATCCCAGTCTCACCAGTCTATCTTTTAGGGTCAGATTTACAGTAATTTCTGGGAGGTGGACAGCCCTATTTCTCCTCCTGCAAGCTCCACTTTGCTGTTGCCAAATGTTATCTCCCCTCCCATCCTGCTGGAGCTCCCCGAAGCAAAGGGAGTGGAGTGTGTGGAAGCCAAGGGATTTGTTTGACTCAGCTTCTTTTGGTCTTTCAATCAATTAAGAAACAAATGTGATATCTCCCTGCACTCCCTATCGACAGGGCCCGTGTATGTAGATCAGGCATCTGGCGCTGTATTTTCCAGTGGTTGGGAAAGAGCTTAGTTGTTAAGAGGAGAATAGTAGGGAGGTGCAGAGAAAAAGGGCTGGGTTCTCTGTTATCTTATGGTGAGAGCCAGGAAAGAGGTGCTTCAGCTCCTCTTGTAGCCTTCTACAAATGCCTTTTAAAGGTGGCCAGAGCTCCTAGAGAAGGGCAGTACAAGCCAGCTACAAAAGCTTTTTTGCTGCTTGTATTGACCTCCACTGATTTCTCTACAAAGCAGGGCTTGTTGCTTTCATTCCATATTGAGGGAAAAGAGAGGCTAAATTTTAATGAGCAGGTTTGGGTCTGCACAATGTTGCTGCTTTGCTTGTGGGGATAGATGGGTCTGTCCATGGTGTTAGGCATACAGGGAAGGAGCTTGACTCTTTGCTTCATGGCATGCTGTCTGATGGTGCCGCAGTGACTGCGTGCTCTGAGCACCCCCAAGGGGTTCTGTCCTGACTGCCTTCAGAGGCACATTCTCTGTGGTTGTCATCAAGTCTGGGGACAGCACTGTCAGCTGTTTGCTCCATCCAGCATACTAAGAGTGGCACAGTTTCTGGGGGCAGAGTGAAAAGAGAGCACACAGAGAGAAAACATTCGGATCTCATTGCTCTCCTTCTACACGCAGCTGCCCTAAGCATATGACTGCTGTGCATTATGCAGCAATGTTGAGCTTGAGCCTGGGGTGCGCAACTGTGGCAGGGCTGCCACTGCTGTCTTTAAGCATCACATTATACCTCAGAGCCTAGAGGCTGGTGGCAAGCCAGCCTTGGGCTGCTTTCCTTTCGACACACAAGTACAACACCCTATTGGATACTGATCCAAGATACCACATCTCCCAGCTGAGATGTTCTCTTACCCTCTGGCTTTTAACCAGATGCTGCTGCCTAGAGGACTCAGCAGCAGAACACTGGCTTGTGCCCCTGTGCCCTCCAAACATCCTGATACCCCTTGAGCACTCAGAATACGCAGCATGCTTTGTAGAGCCCATCGCTTTAATCTTGTACTTATAGAACATAGGCATACACAGCTAAGGTGCCCCTTCCCATGCCCTGCAGAGCCCTGCAGCCTGGTTCAGCAATTCCAGCCCCCAGCACTCTCACATATTCTGCAAAATGCAGTGCAGCCCCAGATGCTCCTTCCAGTTATCTTAAGAAAGGTGAATGCAAATTTTTAACCTGGAGAGCTTTATACATCTCCTTTCTCCTACCCCCTCCAAAGGAGTGTCAGCATCTGCACCCAGCTGTACTCCCAAATTTCAGTCCCTGTGTGGCCATCCTGAGTTGTGCACAGAGATGAAGCTGGCTGAGGGGAGAGGCGAGCTTTTAGAGTGCATGGGACCCTCGTTCACTATAGCTTGTTCCTAATTAAACTTGAAAGTCCAGCTTATTGAATGGCCTTAACACCCTTTTCCCTTTCCCAGCATTGATATTCTTTATATAGTTTGAAGTTGCACCTATCAGTGAATCTTAATGTAGTTGAGTACTGCAATGAGTTATATTAGGTGATTTTTAATTAGGCTTAAAAGCACTTGCTGAATCATTTTTAAATTCATTTTAATTAGACCAGTGTGTCTTTGTGAGATGTTGATGTATTTTGGTCTCAGCTGTGCTGTGGTTCTGTGCTTTAGCCCTGACCTTGCTCTGGCCATGCTTGTCCTTTTTCAAAGACATGTCTGGATGTAGCATTTCGTATGATTCTGCGTGGCTTATGGGAAGGTCGTTGAGTCCTATCCTTCATGCTCACGGTGTTGTTCATAATCAGTGCCAAGATAACAATCTGCTAGTGTTTATCCAAAGAAATGAGACTATAATTTCCCTTTGCTTGGCTTCAGCTGTGAAGAGGAGCTTGTTATGCCCCTCTTACTACAATAGACTATTGCAGGGTTGAGCAAGATGATGAAAACCTTGAAGTTAAGTAAGGTCAGGAAGAGAAAGTTGTGTGGCCCTATGTGTGCTTAGAGGTGAATTTTAATTGCCTTTTTCCTCCTCTGGAAGACACAAAATCACTTCTGCTTTTCCCATAATTTATAACTTCTCAATCACAGAATGTACATTTCCTTCTACACCAGCCCCAGTGTGTGCGTTATTTCTGGCTGTTGATTTCTCTGCCTTGTGAGCATAAAAACGCTTTTGTTGTAGGACAGGCTTCAGGAAGAGAGATGCAGTGAAAGCAACACCTTTAGTACCAGCTCTATTTGTGGTGGTACTATCCTCTGGCAGCTGAATTCCCTGGAGTGCACATCTAAGATGTCCTCGAGACTCCAGGTTATCTCTTGGGAGAAAGACAAACCACTCTTTTGGGCCATTCTTCCTCTGCAGGATTCATAGCATGGCAAAGACTTTTTTTTTTTTTCTTCTAGAATTTTGGAGGGACAACATCATTTTTCAGGAAATTAGAAGTTTCATGTTGACCCTCAGCTCCCACACAGAAGTGGGCTAATGGGAACCATTGCTCATACTGCAGAAAGTGAACTTTGGCTATGTACCACCAGCAAGTGAACTGCTGCTTTTTAAAGCTGCTCCTAAGTATGTCCATTGGCATTCAGAAGAGCAGGAATTTAGATCTGTACTGAAAAGTGCACAGACAAAAATTCTGAACACAGTGTTTCTCTTTGGTGGGTTTAGATCTACTCGTATTCATAACACAGTGGTTCCAATAAAATCAGTCAATCTTACCTCACAGGAAAAAATGCACTTAATTTCAAGATTTGTTATCTATAAAACTTGCCATGTAAGAGGCTGATCCTCTGTAGTTTTTGCATTAGATGTCACAGTGATCTCTCTCCTCATCATAGAAAGTCAGAAGCAATGCACATCACCCTTCAAATACCTTCTGTCCTAGAAGACATGACATTCTTCCTCTCAGAGGCCAGAGCTTTCCTCCTTTGCTGCAAATTCTGCAAGTTGTCCTTTTTGAAACCTTCACCATTTCAAAGCTCAGAATTTCTCTCACAGTTGCTGTCTGTCTTTAAAGATAGTTTCACTTAGGTGTTGCTCAATCAGTGCTATTCTTACATTTGCCTATTTTTGGAGCTGAAATTCTAGACCTGTAAGATGGCTCTGAGTGGTCACCATTGCTAAGAACCCATGAGCTCCAAGATCCCTGGAAATGGGAGCAGTTGGGGTGACTCCTTTCCTGGTGGCATCTTGCAACCAGTGGGCTCACTTGTGCCCCAAGAGCAGGCTTAGGTCAGGTGTTAAAGGCTGAGCACCTGCACTGGAGTAATCAATTGAAAGTGTTGGCCTGGGTTTTCCAGTGTCTGTGTTTGTTTTTCTATCACCTTCCATTTTTCCTGGGCTTGGAACAGGAAACATTGCAGCAAGAGTAACTGAATGTAAACAGGATGGTGGGAAGCCTCAGACTGTCTGTGCGGAGGTCACATGGCTCGTCTGTGCCTGCTTTGGGAGATGTGTGTGAGCTGGAGATGTGTGCGCAAAAGTCCTTTTGTGTGTGCGTGCAGAGCCCAGCTAGCATGCAGGGTGAGCATGAATGAAGGGCATGTACTTGTGTGCGTCTCTGCTGGTGTTCCTAGTGCTAGGGGTCGCATCATTTAAAGCTTAAAATGGTTAATAATGTTTTCTGGTTTATTTTGGTATAAATAAGGAAGTACAGTGTGAAGCCATCTTTACAGTCAGCCATTTTCAGTTCTCCTTTTTTTCTGATCCACCCTGGACACGAGAACTCCTGTGAGCGCATGGAGTTCAGAAGCAGTCTATGGTCAGTTCGGAAGTCACATGAGTCATTTAGTTGACCAGATTTTACTGGAAGGCACTCTCCTGATTTCGGTAACAGAAGTATTCAAGTAATGGAACGTTCCTTTTTTACTTTGCTTAGCAGCAAGATCCATTTTGCACTTGTACTTTCACACCGTGCTTTCAAATAATTCTTTGGAGTTTCGTAATTTTCACATTTCGCTGCAAATTTGTTGCTATAGGTCTGATACAACTGCACTCGAAATCAGTGCGTTAGATAATGGTGGGGTTGCATCAGTTACGGCAGAGAAAGTCACAGCGCTAGAAGCAGTGTCGATGGGTAGAGTAGGAAACAGTGCTGAAAGATAAGGTGCCCCACAGCTGGCGCAGCAAGAGAACTGCTTATCGTAGAGCAGTAGAAAATAACGGTTAGAAAAGATTTATTCAGCAGTTTTATCCCCCTCATTGCACGCGTGATTTTAGAGCTAGTGTAACCGACCCCTGGACGTGGAGTGCTTTTGCAGTGCACCCTGATTTGGTAATTGATTTATAAGTGCTCGTGCCATGCTGCCGTTACTGAGGAGCAGTCTCCCTTCGGACTGCAGGGCAGTGACCCGTTATTTAAAGTCCAATGTCCCAGGCAAAATGGGAAGTGAGGTCATGAAAAATGACCAAGGCTTGACATGAATTCGCTCAATTCAGCTACATTACCATGTTTCCTTTGAGGAAAAGTATGTAACATCTTTGCAATGCGTCGGACTTTCCAGTTGCGGAAGACAGGATGTAGAGCTTACCTCCTAGTAGCATTGCTGCATTGCTAACAGCATGACTCCTCCAGTTAATTTCAGAGGGGCAGATTTTTTAAGCTAAAAGTCAGAGATTCAAACCCAGTGAATAAACCATCTGGTCTTTCCTCAGGTGATCGCATGAATAATCAGTGATGTTAATCATGTGAACAGATGCTGAAGAATTAGATTTTTTTGCTCCAGTAGTGTTGCGATTCCTTATTAGCATGGAAAAGTGGTTTTTTAATGCCTTTATCAGCTCTTGGAATTATATGAATTGTTCTTCTCATGCACAGTGGAAGCACCTGCCTATGGGGCTGTCTCAGTACTGTGCCTATTGAACATCCCTTGACTTTTGCCAGTTAAAATATATGCACCATAATTGTAGCATCTCTTGGCTCCTGGTAATTCTGGGCTAGCTTTGCTAGAGTTTATCTAAATCAAATGCTGGCCATATATCTCTCCATACTGCAATCATCTTCTGCTGCTCGCTTTGCCTTTCATGACTCCTCACAGCCTGAGACTGCAGGCCTCAGCTGCTCTACAGCCCATTCACTGCAGTTTCACAGCCCAGTGACAGGTTGAGTGTGGCAGCAGACTGTGAAAATGAGGTGAAACTCAGTGGAGAGAAATCAGGTTTATTTGCTTTGCTTCTTTCTTTGCTAATATTAAGATGAATTCATGCTGTAAATATGCTTGTCACAAAAATAATTTGCAAAGTTCTGGTCATTTTTGGTGACAAACCAGACTGTTAGCTATTAATCTGGTAATAATAAATGACACAAGGGCTGGACATGGCTATATTGTGTCTTTTGTCAAGTTGAAAAGTACAGATATTGTTAGAAATGTTTAGTAACTAAATATATAGCCAGCTCATTTCTTCTTCATCAGTCTCGGTCCAAAATTCTCTGCTACGTGGTCCAAGTGAGTGGTGAATGTGGAAAAGGAACCTGCTAATATTTACATGCCATTAATAATGTTATCAAAGGGGTAGCCACTGATAAGTAGGACCTACACGAGTGAGGTGTAGGCCAGTATTTAAAGTTGCATTGGTAATGTTCCCACTGGTTGTGCAGTCCATTCAAATCTATTAGAAGATCAGTGTTCATTAGCAATTGTGTGAAGCCAAACAACCACTGAAACCTGAACTTCAAATGCCAGAAGTCAAACCACAGTCAGATTAGAGAACAGAAAGTACAATACATTGAGAGGGATTTTGAAATGCTGTTTTAGTAAACTTTTCATAGCAGTGAAAATGATGTAACCATGTAAGGAGTTTGAGGTGCAGTGTATCAGTTGCTGAAATGCTTAAAAATAAGCTATAGTGCACTCATTTTCACGGTCTGGGAAATGGAAGTGTAGGAAAATACGACGGGCATGGAAGCACCATAGCCTCTAGCAGATCAGGTCTGTATCCCACTGTCCGAGACCCAGTGCAGGTGTTAATCAGTAAGACTGCAGCTTTCAGTGCAGCACTACGTGTTGTATAATAATTGCAGTTTGTTGTCAATTTTTCTGCCTTCTTTCAAATGCAAGGGCTGTAAGAAATAGCTGTCTTGCTCACTAGGTGACAGTTTTCCTTATTTCTCAGTAGGAGAGATGAGTTACCAGAAGTGCCCTACAGAGAGAACAGTGCTCGTTGCTGGGAAGTTACACGTTCAAGTGTCCAAGCCCAAAACCACAATGTACTATTTGCTTTAGACAGTCATGCGATAACGCGTTTCTTTCTGTTGTAAGCTGTTAAAAATAAAACAAGGATGCAGAAAATAAATGTTAGAACAGAAGGAGAACCCTGACTTTCCACATAGCTAAAGCAGCGGGGTGGCAGCCCTTGGAGCCGAGCAAAAGCGTGTTTCAGAGAGTTATTTCTTTTTGCCCAGATTTAAAGAAGTATGCACACTGTTTCCCTACCTTCTTTAAAGTCAGCCATATTCTGAGCGTTGTTTTGGATGCTGACATCTGACAAGGAAGCAGCTGCACAAAACTGTATCTGCTTGGCTCGTATCTGCTGTTTACCACCTGACTTTTGAAATATCCTGCCCTAACATCAAGCTGTACAGAGTATTCGCTATCACACGTCAATTTGTTTCACCCATTGGAAGAACAAGGATGAAGAGACCTCAGACCTTATCTACTTGATAATCAAACACAGTGTATGCCCAACCTCTACCCCTTTGCTCTGGTCATGTTCAAGAGGGTCAGGCTTCAAGCTGAGCTCACCGTTAAGGGCATGATCTGTAAGTTCCTCAGGGCAGGGTGCTGAGTTCATGGTTCAAGTGGAGTAGAGTGGCTAAGGGCAGCTGCTGATGAGCCATGTCTTTGTTTGTTTTATGGCATGCTTTACGTGACAATTGTCATCCTGGACAGTCACATCCTAAAAGCCCAGATTTCCACATCTAGAGTGAGGTGGTCCAAGCAACTGCTGTGAAAGACTTCTGCCGTCTGCATGCTGGCAAGAGGAGAGGAGAAATGGGTGGTGGGAAGGAACATAAAAGGTACATTTTTCCCAGGATTAGGACAGCTCCTCTTTGTGTGCTGTGAAATAAATCATGTTTCTAGTGCTGTACTAGGAAAGTAGTGCAGTGAATTGTCAGTAATCTGAAATAGGAATGATTGTCACTAATTAGCTCCTGGCCCCAACATAGAACCTGTCTCCACAGGATTATTATGTTTTTTACACTGTAGGTATTGTTAACTTTGCCTGTTGAAAGCACACTTCCAGAAATGGGCAGGTTATCTCCTCCTTGTGGGGTTTATAAGAAAACATTTCCAAGGCAGGTGATTGAAGAGCACCTAACTCCAGAGCAGACTCTGAAGGGGTTTTCACACTGCTTGGGCAGATAGAAACTGCCAGTGCCGCCACTTCTGCTCTATGGGGTGGAGTGTGCTGATCTGCACAGGGACAGAAATGACTCTCTCTGTAACCATAGCTTACATGTGGCCAATAAGGCGGATGCTGTAGCCCAGCAGGTGCAGAAGATTCCATGATGGGTTATCTCTAGCCACGGAACTGTCCTCCTTCCAGGAACACTCTTTGATGGAGGAGATAAGAGCCTGCCAGTAACTTCTCTTATGTGAAGGAGTCAGCAAAAGTGTCTCCATCAAAGTGGCTTTGTAATTGCATTAGTTCCTGAGAAACGCAGAAGGAAACATAGATACAGATGCATGTCGTAGTCTACTTTTTACATATTCTTGTTATGTAATTGTATTATATTTGCTTTGTAGCTGATAAATTAAGTGGACTATGAAATGGCAAACAAATGAATCAAAGTCCTATGAATTTGTATGAGCAAACCTACTGAATGCAGCGAGCTACCAGCAGGTGTGAAGATAGGCAGTTTTTCTCAGGTTTGAAAGGGTCAGCTGCCAGCTTTTCAGTTTGTACATGATGTGAGTCTTTTTTAGAACAGGGTAGATGGAACGTACTTTACAGTGCCTGGAGATTAATGTGCTTTAGGATGTCCCCTGTAGTCCAACCCAAACAAGCACAAATGTACAGTAAGATCCATGTATACACTATTCTTGAAGATGATTGGAAATGATGTTTGTTAAAATTTCTGCTTTAGATTTCACGCCCTTTTTCTGTATGGTTAGCTCTAGGCTTCTGGCATCTTTCCGAGTTGGAGCTGGATTAATATTTTGGGGTTCTGTAAGCAAGCAGATGTGGAAACAAAGGAATAAGGGCTTGATCCGAAGGCTGTTTGTTTTTTTTTTCCCTGGTTGAACTAGACTTCAGCTTGTTAGTCCAATGTAACTAAGGCCACTGTACCACCCTGCCATGTCCAGGCAAAGCTGAGATCTTACTGTGTGCAACTCACTGAACTCAGCAATTCACAGCAACATTTTTTGCTCTGTTAGACACCTGGCAAATGCTTTCATTGCTTTTGTCATTATCCAAAGCATCCTTCTGAGTATAGAGAAGGCAGGAGTGAAACAAGAAACAAAGAAGACACTTGATTTGCTGGGATCTATGCCAGTGAAGGGAAGGTCCGTTGTTTCTCAACCATATCCCCCAGGTCCTTCTAAGCAGACTGTGTTTGGAACTTATGGGATTTAGTAGTGAACGAAGCAGGTGATGTGCCACTATGCAAGGACAGGCAGCTGCAGGCATTACAGCTTTCACAGAAAAATCTTAACAGGGGATTACTGTTGCAAATTGGTGTTCAGGTTGCCTTGACTCTATCGTTCATTATCATACTTTATCCTCCTTTTCCTCTCCCAGATTTGACTTCCTATAGTCCTCTGGAGCACCTCTCCTAGGGACACTGCCCATCAGTTTGGCCCCTGGAGTGGGAATTTGCTGTTCCCATCTGTCCTCAACTCTAGCACCATGAGCTGGGCTGTGCACTGCTTCTGCTGTTCTTGAAAGCAGAAATTCATCTCGATCCTAGCCGCATTGCACTCCTGGGCTAGATCTTTCTTGAGGATTCTTGCTGTCATGTGAAGCAATGGGAAGGGTTGGAGGAACAGCCAGGGGTCTGAAATACACAGCTGTGAGACCTGCCAAAAGCCTGGCTGCTCTGGAGGGGCTGTCTAGTCCAGGCTCTCAGTGGCTGACAGATCCCAAGACATTTGCCCCATCCCAGAACCACTGGAGGAGGCTGCGCTGCAGCCTTGACAATCAGCTGATTCTGTGGAAGGCAGCCACAGCTCCCAGATCCTCTTCAGGCCACATACAAAAGCTCAGTGTGTTGCAAGAGGACTACAGACCACCCTTGGGAACCCATGATGGACAACTTCCCGGTCTCCTGGCCTCACAACATCACCCTGAACTCATCATTTCAGCTGGGCCAGAGGCCTTCCATGAGTTAGCCTGAAGTGCGTGTGCTTGTTTTCCTCTGGCACTGAATAAGAAACTGACAATATCTAATTGTCGATACCCCTCCCTTGAGAGACATGCAACAGCGTTGCTCCTCAGGGCATATTCCCCACTGCTGTATTTAGAACAGTTTGAAAAGACTAAATTTTAAAAATAATAGTCTTTCCAAAAACTCCCCACCCACAAGCACTCCTCTGCCAATTTTCAGTTTGAAGAAAATGGAAAAGGACAAGTTTATACACTCTAATGAACAGGAGTTCAAAATGGAACCTGAACATTGTAATTCTTGTTAATGTCTGCTGATAATGGAAAGCAGAGGTGATGATGGCATAGTGCCCAGAGGGGCCCTTTGTTGTAGATGCTTGTGTTGTTGCTCCTTTTCTCAGTTTATACGGAAGGTGAAAACCTCTGTTTTCTTTGGTGCTTAGCACTACTTTTCCACTCTTAGCTTTTAAATAAAGCTACACATCACTACTTCTGCAGTGCTGTTTATTGCAAGTCACGCAGCAAGTTTAGCTGTTTTCCTGTTCATGAGACTCATTTTTCTGCAGATATTACACATTAAGGTTATTTGTGAACATTGCCACAAAACACCAGTGGGCAGTCATCAGATTTAGCTTCTGCTATTAAATATTTATAAAGGAAGGGTCGCCTAAATAGATGGCATTGTTTCTTTCTCCTGTTCTGATAAGTCATACTTGTTCTGCGTATGCATATTAAATATAAAGTGATTGATAGTATCAAATGATTTTATTGTCTTACAGAATTTGCTTTAGAGAATCAAAGGCCAAAATGTTGCGATTAGGTGTTTCTCCAAACCTTAGGCGAGCAATACTCTTGTGCATGTTGTCTCAAACCCCACGCTGGAGGCTTGAAATCAAATGGAATAAGAATGGCTTTGAAGTTGTAGATACAGCTGTGAATGCTGGGGTCCACAGGACTTGTGCTGATCAAATTTAGTGATGTGAATTTTGTAACCTGGAATTGGTTGTCTCTGTGCAAACTCTGTTGTGCTTCTCTAATGCACGTTCAGCTCAGATGCAGGCAGTCGTTTCTAAAGGTTATAGAATAGGTTTGTGCCACCATGATTTCACATCAAATAATAGATGTTGAGACAGTGCTATGGCTAAACTGTTACTGCAGATGAGTTCTGACCTCGTTGGCATCAGTGAAATCTATACAGTTAAAGACAGAATTTAATCTTCAGATTTTATGTGGGTATAGCAATTACCTTTTACCCATGCACATGAAATACGTGAAATCAGGCAAATTTGTAATTAGTTCAAAGTAAAACAAAGTGCATTTCTATTATTAACAATATTGCATAAAACTCTCAGTGCCATGGCTAAAAAATCAAAGCCAAGTAACAGTTCAGAGACAGTTGCTGCTATAAAAGTTCTGACCTTAGTTACTGAATGTACATACAAACAAATAAACTAACCAGACAGAGATACTCCCCTAGGAGCAATCATGATTTGCAAAATGAAGGGGGCTTTCAGCCAACCTGTAAAGCTGATGGAATAAAATGTGTGCCTGTGTATGCCAGCTCATTAATCAGTGCCCTTTTTCACTAGCTGAAAGGCTGGTTTGTAGATTTGCTTCTACCCAAGGCATCCATTCTTGTATCCTTTCCAGTAAATACTGCTGACTCGAAGGATCTGGCAGTCAGGAAGTGTTTTGCTGAAACATCACGGACAGCACTGTGTATCATGCAGTGATAGCTCTGTGGAAGGCTCTATCTCCAGTCTTGCCAGTTGTATTCTTCAGATGCAGCTATCCTCTTGGATGCTTCTTGCTTCACGTTGGCTTAAAACGCTGCTATGTTATATTGTCAAATCTGGGACCCCTCAGACAACTGGTGCCAAATAAATTTCTTCAGTAATGTTTGAAGTCTCTGATGGTAAGCATTGCTTGCTCGACGGATCTCAGATACGCCAAGTTAGTTCTCAGTATTCCTGTGTCAATTCTTCTGCTTATTGTTAGCCTCTGACCTTGGCACGTCTCACTTGGTCTTGGGGATTGTATCACTGAGGACTTGTACTGGTCTCCATCATTCAAGTTTTCTTGCAGTCAGCTGCAATCGTTCTCCAGTGATCAGCAAAAGGGATCTTTATTGAACCTTATATGTTTTCTTCATCTCCAGTGTAAATTCTGTTTTGACAGCATGCTCATCCCCAAAGCCCCTTAAAGTCCGCTTTGAAATTCATGCTAGAGTCTTAAACACATCATCCTCCTCCTGCACACCACTGAACTCATACATACTGGAAACTGTTCAGAGTTTTAGAAAGTGACAACTCCTTCTTACTATCTGTGAGGACAAATAGGACACGTTGAGCTTGTTTTCCAGAGTTTTGCTCCCAGCTAGATTATCTGCTAACTCTGAAAATAAGGATTTGTATGTCTTTGCCAGAGCCCTCTAAGGTAGGGGAGAACCTCAGTGACCTGCCTTGCAGCAGCCATGCACTGCAGCTGAGAGCAGAGCTGCTGTGACCCTGACATCCCTCTTCAGGGTGCTGCTCAGGGTATGTGTTCAAATAGCTGTGTAACATGCTGATCTTATCCCATTTCAACGCACACCTACTCAAAGGATATTGCAATTGGCTTACATAAGAACTAGACAAAACGCTGCCATTTAAAACTTGTGGACATTGTTAAAGCACGAAGAGAACGGTCCCTTCGTTCACATTTTGTTTCCAAAGCCTTGTCATGGTGAGGCACGGGCAATAAAACAGAGGAGTGGATGTTAGGAAATCAGCTCAGCAAAAACCAAGAAAAAGTTTACCTAAGTTCTTCACCTGTACTCAGGTGCACAGAGGATGAAGTGAGGATGCACAGCTTTTTCTTCTTTTTTCCTTTTTAATATTAGGGCAATGTTTCTTTTCATTTTGGGGCAATTCCTGTCATTCCCTTTGCCCAGCCCCTGGACCTGCTCTTGGGCCACTAAGGGGCTCAGAAGGTTTGGGAAAGAAGTCTCGTGTCCTTAGAGCTGGCTACTTAGTCCTGTAGGCAAAGCTATAGATACATGGTCTCTGTCCTGGAGCAAGAGCAAAGGGCCATCTTCTGCCCTTTACCCAACAATGTTTATTTCCTGAGTGCTAATCTGAATTAAACCTTTCTATAAGCTGTATTTGAAGAAAATCACCTCACCAAACTTGCTTACAGGAGTTCGGTGAGCTCAGCTTTGAAACAGCAGATTCCTAATATGAAAGGTTAAAGTGTTAGGCATAAAAATGACCCTTTGCATTATGAGAATAGCTACACTAAGCAACCTACAATTTGTCCAGCTAACACGATACACATGGAGCTTACATCAATAAGCCTTTAATCATACATGTGTCTTCACTAGCTGTGCTGCGACATGTTTGGGCTGTATGAACTCTTCGGAGCCCTGTCCTTGTATATTTGTGTGAAATGTCTTGCACACCTACAGAGCTCCATATAAAAAATAAATCCTAATCCTCATCAATAATCAAAGAAGGGAGCAGCTGCAGGCTGTACTTTGGCTGACCCTGGTCCATGTGAGCTAAAGAGAAGGAAATAGAGACCCAGCATATGGCACTGCAATGCAATAGACAGTGTCTCGGCTCCTGTCTGAAATGATCTGTATATCTGCTGGAATAACACTAAGGATTTTTCCTCCCATCAAGAATAGGGTGTTGTACCAAGTGGCCCCCTGGTCCTGCAGGTCTCTGCAGCCCATGCAGCCTGCCAAACACTGTGGCAAAGCCTGTGCTTAGTTGCTCTGAGAGGGCAGGCACTGGGGCATGTGGCATGGTGGCTCTGGGAATCATGCCCACAGCCTGACCCAGCTCCAGGGATGTAGGTGGTGCATCTTTCATATGGGCATCACTTAATTGAAGCCAAACTTTCTGTATAGACTTTTCCACAGGCTGCTCATTGTGATGCTGGATTTCTCAGGATGACACAAGGTGTGAATTTGCTCCTCTTTGTCTTTCCTGCCTGCCAGTCTTCAGCTGTTTTCAGTCCTCACAGGGACAGTAGATATGCACAATTTCACGTTTCCACCACAGCTGAATTTTCCATACAAATCCCCACTTTACAGCTCTCCTGTGCTCTCAAAGATGAGAAATTATGTCCTTGCCAGCTTAACCCATGTAAACTTCATCATAATCCGAGTTTGGGAGAGAATTAATAAATCCCAGTGCAAGTTTCCCAGGAAGGAATTCTGGTCTGTTTTCAAGATGATGATGCAATCTCACTGATGGAGTGAGAATAGCTTTTCCTTCAGTCCACACCTTGGGATGCACATTAGTTACGTAGAATAAGTGAAGTATTCCCAGGAACACCAGCAGAACAGCAGTAATTTTCTTTCTCTCCTTTTCCCACCATTCTTAAATCTCTGTTCTCCCTTTCGTTTTTTACAATGATATACGTTGCTTTATTTTAAAACCTAAAGCCCTCCATCAGATCTCTTCTGGCTATGCACCTGTCTTCCTGCTGCTGGCTGCACTAATTCCGTGATCCTGGCAGTGGGGGCTGACATTGAGGACCAGCTTACAGGCCTGGATCAGCAGTGTGAGGAGCACTGAGATAGCACTGCTGCACTGCAGTGAGAAGTGATGCAAACATCTAGCTCTTTATTTTAAAAACTTTGCTTTATTGCTTACCAAGTGTGCAGTTAACATGTCCTGCAGAACGGCCTTCCTTGCAACAAGCAGTTACACCTGTAGTGAGTTTCAACAGTTACCACATTTTCTTCTCTCCATTCTTTGCTGTGCCTTTCCTAGTGCCATTGTTTTCGTTTTTCCTTAGTTAGGAGGTAATTCAACATTGACCTTTTCAGTTTGCATCCAAAATGCCAGAGATCTCTCAGGATCCACAGACAATCCATTTTCATTCAAACTGATTGGGTTTGATGGAAATACCTATTCTTGGAGACTTAAGGCAGTGGTTATATGAGCGGTAGGTAACTTCAGGCCATTGTGGATAAAGAAGCAGGTCACTGTTAGCATTCTGTATTTCTTTTTTCTTCAGTGATCATACATGCTTTTTAAACTGCATCACTGCTGTATCTCACTATCTGAGCTGGGAAAATGTTTTGTTGCAAAAACACGAAACACGGCATGACTGTCCTTCACAAGTACCGTGCTTGTTTTAGTCCCTTTGTTGGTTTCTTTTGTTCTCTTTACTACATCTTAGTCTGATCTGTGAGCTAGCTCTCACCTTGCAGTAAAAACAAATTGTCATTTTAAAATACAGAAGTAAATTCCGTGTTTTATTTCTTCAGCTCACTTCTTTGTGATGAAGCAATTAGGATCTCACTTGTGCTGTAAGCATTGTATGTTATTAAAATCTATGTTGATGTAACTGCACCTAGTTGATGTAATTTCAGCTAGTGGTCTGCCTCTGTTGCATAGTGATCTTCAGTGTGTTCACTAATGAACACCCCATGGGTCTTCCTTGCTCATTTGCTTTTGTTATGTATTGGCCTGAGGATGCAGCTGGTCAGGGCAAAGCCAAGCCTAGCAACAGACTTCTTTGTCTCCAAGACAATCTTCAAATCTTCACTGTCCTTTTTCTACAGTGGCAAATTCCATGTGGCCCATTCGTAATTTGGGTTTTACAAAGGCATAGACAGAATCCTGTCCCGTGGAGCTCACCTCATCTTGACAATCATGGAGCTTTGTGAAAATAAGTGGAAAGTAAAGATCTCACAATTGAAACTGAATTGGAAATGAAACGTAAATGTGTTGTTAACTTTTTGTCTAGAGGGCTGTCTGCAGCACCTTTTGAAGCAGGCTATTTTGGGGCTAGCCTAAATCAGTTAGGAACGGGCCTTAGCTGAGGATCAAATTCCAGCTTTAAAATAATTGTTGTATGTTTAACTGACATAGTACAAACTTGTGTGTAGATGAATACAGCATAGGAAGTACAAGGCAAGATGTCTGCTACTTCTGCACACATGCCATCACTAGGAGTTTAGCTTGCACAAGAGTAGATTTTTAAAAGCCTGCTTGAATTTTGCTTCCAATCCTCATATATCTTACTTCTTCCCTTTACATTCCCATCTAAGCTAATAAACTTACAAGAAAAAATAAAACCCTTTGCATGAAGTAACAAAACTGGACAGCCAGCATGCCTTGGAGAAGACACTGGGCTGCATTTAACAACTCGTTAGAGGTCAGATAAGAAGAAATGAATTGAAATGGAAAATACGTTCCAAAATGATGAGAAAGGAGTAGTTATTTAGACTGAGTAACGTGGACAGCTTCATCTGTTGGGTGAGCGCTGCCGATAGAAACACTCACAGCATATAGTTTTAGTTGGAAGGAACTCATGTTGTTGTTGTTGGTACTCTTTCTGTCATTGCATTGTATGACTGGCCTGGTGAAGAAGTGCATTTTCTTGACATTGCAGCTCATGAAAACCATAACTGAATGGTTGCTAGAGTAGGTTTCAAATTAAGTAAAATTAAGATTTGGTGACAACGTGACTTTGAATTTAACATTGTGTGTCGCTTTGGTTCAGTCCCTGGGAATGTGTAATGCAAAATATATCAGTGACCTATCAGCACTGAATAATCAAATTAATTTGCCCAACCTCTAAAAGCAGAGATCTGCAAATCTAATTTCCTGTAGAGGCTTTCACCATTGTTTACAGCTGTACCGTAAGGCATATATGGATGTACAACAGGAGAGTCATCTGGCCTAAAATGTAGTCGATTGTTTGGCTCAGGAGCATAATAAAAGTGTCAGCCAAATTCTGCCATTGAACACTGAGTAATCTATACTTGTGACAGGAGCTTGTCAGTGATTTCCAGTAAAAACTCCTGGAGGCCTAATAATTGTAAAAATGCTGAAAGAGAATTTTCACCCTCATTGAGTGTCAGAAATGAGTTCTGAATCAGTGGGCTACAGTCAAACTACTAACATTTTAGCTGTGTAGAGCTGGATCTCCAGCTGTACGTATTTCTTGTCTTGCCTTCCTGTTGCTTCCCATCCCTCAGTGTGTGTGATCCACTTCCGCAGGGGCATGTGTGGTGCCATGCACCCCCAGACCTTCAATTTTCTCCTGAGTTTCCAGCAGGCTCTCCTGGGCTGCTTCAGATCCTATTGGCAGCACCCTAGAAGAAGGAAAGCCTCCCACCTCCCGCATCTCGGACAGGTGCTCTGCCCACCAAGCTAGCAAAGGGAGAAAAGCATGCTGCACCAGCAGGTCTGGGAGAAGGGGCTGGTGTCAGTGCAGTGCCAACATGTGGGAGAGGGTGTGGTAGTGGGCAAAGCATCTTTGCCTTCTAGAGCCAAGTGTCCAACACAATTTGGGTCTAACTGAGAAATCTCTTTCTTGGCATTTACTCTAGGCAAATTGAAATGGTTGCTTCCCCTTTACATTTGCCCTTCCTTCCTTGATATCTGCATCTGGAAGCATTGTACAGGATGCCATTCTCAGGGTTGCAGGTTCTGTGAGGTTCTGGGCTCTGGTGAGTCAGCATTACAGTGGTCTTTTGTGGATCTAATCCTTGGGACCGTAAGGCTTTTCTTCAAGAGCTCTTTAAATGATCAAATGCCTCAGAGTGCTCCAGAGCACCAGAAGAAATACTCGTTGCCCTGAGCCCTAAGAGTGCTTGCAGCAAATTTTCATGAGGAGAAGAAGCAGTATTCCTTATTTGCAGAGCTTAGCCTCAGCAGAGCAGACAAGAGGTACCGAGAGGTCAGGGAGGGGAATCTGAATTTAATTTTTATTATTTACTTGTGTTTTGTCTACATCAGTAATCACTGGAGTATTGGAGTGCCTCTCAGAAATATAAAGGTGTTATTTAGAAAGATATCAAGGGCAGAAGTAGCAGTGCTGTAAGAGTCATTGCTGTTTTCATGTTTCTTAATTAACCCTCAAAACTTTCTTCAGATTACCCATTCAGTCTTGGAAAGTTAGATTTTAAACTTGACCAAAGAGCTTACGAGGAAAGCAAACGCTTTCAAAAGAGGCTGAGCCCCGGAAGTGTCAGCTGTGAGTCATTAGTGTCTCAGAGATACATAACTGAGCTGGTGAGGACAAGGAAAGTTTCCATAACAGCAGCAGAACTAAAATGAGATTGGAAGAGTAGTCATCATTGTTTGAAAAAGACACAGCCCTTAAGCAGATTGCTGTTATTTTCTCTGCAGTGCTCGAGGCATTGTGTGACTCAAATAAGCCCCTCGGCCACCTCTTTGCCTCCAGTTTCCTCCATCATCATGGAACTTAAATAACTTCTTCTTCTTCTTAGACAGTACATTTATCTTTCTTCCACCAATGCTATGGTTCTTATGAATAACATTTCTGCTTAAACAGAAGGGTCTTGATTCAAAAGGGCAGCAGTTATGTTTTCTTTACCAAGGTACAGTTCCTTTTAAAGAATTAAACTGAGTATATTGCAGGTATTTACATAACAGCCAAACTTGTGTTCAGAGGAAATGCAGTAATTTCAGAAATAAGCAAGCTTAGATTTAATTGCTGCTCATCCATCAATCAATCCATCTACCTACCTACCTATCTTATGAAGGATTTCCTAATGACAATTGTATGACCACAGTCTTTATAAATATTGTGGCCCCAGAAGCAAGGCACAAAGTTTAGCAGTAGGCTGATAAGGACCCTTCTTTTCGATCTGGAGGAGCTAATCTTACTTGAGATACAGTGGTGAATCTGCTTGTTGCTGCTCAGAGGCTTTTTTATAGTGCTAATTGCATATGTTCTCTTGCTAATGTTTCCAGCAAGGAAATAGTTGGGAATCTTGTGGAATTGGGCATTGTGTTGAATTAAGATAATGTTTCAGTGCCTCTGTTCTTAAGTCTGTTGGCGGCTGCACAGGGATAGAGAAATGGGAGTATGTGCTTTACAGCCAGCAGTCTGCGGTTTACGCCCCATAAGCTGTAGATCACCCACGTTTCTGTTTGAGGCAAGCCTCGGCAAATTCAGGCTTGCAGGCTTTCTTCGTATGGTTTGCAGTTCCAACTTGCTGAGTCTTGTTTGGGTGTTCAGGCTCCTGTGAACTAGGAAGTATCCAAATGATGTCAAAAGGAAACAAAAATAATTCATTTGGAATCTGATCCAAAGTTTAACTGAAGCCAGTGCTAAATCCTTCTGACTTGAAACCGCTTTTTGGTCAGACGTGTCTTCTGGAGGGAAAACAATGACGTTCACGTCCTGTGTGCGCTGTATTGAAGGAAACTCCCTCGCCTCATCCATGTAGGAAAGATCTTCCCAAGGCAGTCTTCTGAGCTGGGAAGGACTGTAGCGGTTTGCCTTTCCTATTAATTTTATGGTGGCTAGTACCCTAGAGGAAGATGCCTAAAAAACTGATTAGAGTACAGGCTGAGAAGAGCCTATGGAGGTCTCTTGGACACAGTGCTACCGAAGAGCAAGCTGGGAGCAAGACCTTGAGGTCTCCATGGCTGGTAGCAAAATGCTACCTATACGTAGGGCAAACAGAACAGGAGCTGGCATTTACACTTACAAGCACTGAGTGAGGGTACTGGCTCAAGCTGTTCGTTGTGAGCTGGGGCAATTGCTGTGTGCATCAGTGTGGGGGAGAGTTAGAAGTAGGGCTTCACTCTGCTCCTTGGTAGCAGGAGCACAGGCTCTGGCAACCTGTGACCAGTCCCTCGTTCCTCAGTACAGTTCTGACTCCTAGGCATGCTTGTTGGTGTCTGCTCTGAGTTCATTGCTGGGGGTTAGTGCTGCAGAGGTTAGTGCCTGCCCCAGCTCCCCTTCCCACAGCACGGCCCTGCACCAGCACACGGCAGGCCTGTGGTTAAGTGCTGCAATCTGGTCCTGTATGAAATACTCTACCCTTTAGGTTTGTGGTACAGTAACTTGAGCAATCCCAGCTATGTGCATCTTGTCATATGGCCTTATAACGTAGGAACGTGCTTCCCTACAGTTATTAATTTTTCCCTGCAAAATAAAAAATAAGTTGGATCTACCACTAGAGTTCAGCGTTTTCAGAGTCCTGCTGCTGAAGGGGCAAATACATTAGATGAGGAAATCCTTTCTGTCAGCAGGAATATCTGAAATGATTTTTCCTTGTATTTAATGTGTTGCCAGGATACATGGGATCATCTGCATTAAATATCAAAATGGAGGAGTCTTCTTTAGATATGAGACTTTACCACCTTTAGTACGTCTCTAAATGAAATGGTCTTTGTAACTGTTTAACTGCCTTTGAGAGATCAGCTATAGCAGATTGGAGAAGAGATATAAATTAAGCTGTGTGTATGAATTTGCTGCTTGCTGTTCAAAATTATGGATGAATTCAATTGGATATGAAGACGAGCAAATATTTCTGCGTAATCTTTGTCAGTTGAACATAAAGCGTTAATGTTTGTTGGTTTGCTTCTCTCAGATCTGCAGAGAAGAAGGTTAGGAAATATCTTTGGTCTCATCTTTCCTGTTATGATAAATAACTGATCTGTGGTCAGAGCCGTAAAGTTCATAACCTACCCAGAAAAAAAGCTTAGGAACAAACCACTGCTGCTGCAACATTATGTAAAGTGGAAAACCTATTTTCCTGGGGAGGGGTGCTGCTTAAAGATGATTTCACAAAAGAGGAAGCCCTTGCTGTTTATCCTGCTTGATCCAAATGTGCAATATTTCCTGTGGCCAGATCTGCAGTAAAATCAAAGGGGGTAGCCATGTTCTGTGGTCTATTGCTTCCTATAGCACACCCATAGAAGAGAGGAAGAAATTACCATTTGTTATAAAACTACCCCCTAACCTTCCTTATCTGATCAATCAATTATAAGCAATGATGCACTGATAATAACCCCGCAGTGTCCAACTGGTAATCTATTTTTCGCATCTGTCTGGCAGAACCTTTGTCTATTTTAAGGTGACAGAAAGCAATTTTACATGGATTTACGATGGATTTATCCTTGAGACTTTTCAAACAGAGTATAGATGGCTGATAAAATCTTTGTTTGCAGGACATCATTAAGTGTTTGATTGTGCAACGTAGCTACATCTTGAGTTTTAGAAAATCAACAGTACTGTTTAGAGTAACCTGGAAATGAAGACTCTTGTCAGTAATCAATGAATCCCATATTGCAGTCTTGACCCAGATAAAATCACGGAGCTTGGGAATTTTATTATATTTCTGTGTATTTCAGTTATCCTAGAAGGCACTTAGAGTTTCTATATTAGACAGCATTTTAAAAAGCAGAATATGGACAGAATGACTTCAGGCCTTCCAGCAAGTGCAAACAGACACCATCACCAGCGAGCCGCTGGCAGAAGTTATGTCATGTGTGGCCAAAGGTTGGTGCCTTGACTGACACTGTGAATGTTCATGGCCCTGACAGTGCTTGTTACTCATCCAAAATGCAGGAGGGAGCTCACTTTGCTGTATGCAGATATTTGCCAGATACTTGCAGCAAACCCGTGGCAAATAAAGAAAGCTACACAGCCTTTCAGCAGTGCATATAGGGCTACTACACACACACAAGTTACATTAAGGAAAATGTATTTAGTTAAAAAGTCAAACACAGAAGAGATAGGAAATGCTGTAATTTAGATTACCTGTGTAACCTTGTGTCATGTCCCCCGCGTATCTGAATAAAGCTATAGTCTTTAATTATGCCCTGAGCATTTTATCTGCGATAGGTCCTACCTGGGCTAAACAATAGGCTTCACATCCGGAAGAGCGCAGAGTGCACTCTCAGTGGAGTTAGTGGAATATCTCTAGAGATCTTAGCAAGGAAACAAGCTGTGCCCAGTGTACAGAGCTGGCTTTCTCCTTTGCTTAGGGCTGATGTTGTAGACTGGCGAGGAGAAGTTTCTGTAAGAAGTCTGTGTGTGTGCAGGGTTACCCACAGCCCTACGCAGGGAATGCTGCTCTTCCCGTTCCTTAGCACTGAGGTAACTCTGCCTCCTGGATCCTGCAGCCCGGTGACTGGCACCCCCTAAATGCTGAAATGATTGATGAAATCAGTTGCCAGCTTGAGTCCTGGGTGGGTAATGCCGGAGACGGAGGCAAGATTCCTGGATTCCACTTGTGTCTGACTCAGTGTGTGATCTTAAGCAGTAAATGCAAGTCAAATCAGGGCATGCTCTAATCTGTCATGGAAGGCAGTTATGGGATTAATGAATGTTTGTCAAAGCTAGTTTAGTCAATAGTGCACAACACAGGCACAGCTAACTCTCCATTTTATCAGGAACTGGCTGACAGAGTCAGATCCAGTGAGAATGCTGCAGTGCAAGGCAATGCTAGGCACTGCTAACGTTAGTCTGCTGAGAACGTATCTTCCAAGTGCAGGGCTTGCAGCAGTGTTCTCTGCCACCCTTTCACGGGACACCACTGCCCATCATTGCCTGAAATCATCCAGTGAACACATTTTACCATCTCAGCTGCATCCTCATTTACCTTTTGAGCTGGGTCTGCATCCCTGCTCGATGCTTTGCATAGCAAAGGAGGGACCCCGATAGCCTAAGGACAGAATCTATATTCACACGCACCAGCTACTTCTCACTAAGTCCAGTTCTTTTGGGTTTGCATTTACTTTCCATGCTCAGAACGGCTTACGGGACTCGCAGCACATTTCCAACGTTTCCCTGAGGCATCAGACTAACTGCCGCTGTGCAGAACAATGGGGTAATCAATGCAGGCGCAGTGGTGCTGTCTAATTCTCCTGGAATGGAGACAAAACCCATGAAGAGAATCGGGCCAACATGCACATTCCCAGAGCGAGTGTCTACAGCACGCAGCTGGTGTGGGGAGCTGCAGACCTGCTCAGTGTTCTCACTGGGGAGACACCAAAACGCTGGAAGTGCATGTCCCAAACCTGAGACAACCAAATGTTGGGCGTGTGTTGCAAATTATTAAGGAGAACGACACTTGGGGTTTTATGTAGACGTGGACCCCCTATATTTTGTAATGTTTCTTATCAGCGTTTTTTCTCAGTACAACGTTCAATTTCAGAAATGTTGGGAAGAGCGTTTTAAGGCTCGAATAATGTTAGGAATCATGGAAAATGATGCAAGGCGTTCCTACAGTCACAACTAGTCCAGAACTCAGCTCAGCATCTCAGTGAATCACAGCTGAACAGGATTACTTCTGTCTTTCACACTCATTGCTTTTGCTGAAAAGAAGCTCTTCAAGTTGGTTTTGTGTTACCTATTTTACTGTAGTTAACTCATCAGTTGGAAGTTAGTCAGAGATTAGGAAACATTATGAAGTTATCAAAAAACTGGCATGTTAGGGTGAAATCAGTTAATCTTTAGCCTCACAGGATAGAAAGAGGAAATGTAATTGCAACACCGAACTGTGTTTTACAGTCATTATCACTTAGAAAGCCCTTCAGATAATTCTATAATTAGCATGGGACATGTAACGGAGGAAAAATACCTGACACGAGAGGATCTTGGTGAATGTTTTCATTCACAAATAGGATTTAGCTGCCACGCCGTGCAATGTGCTGAAGCAAGCTCCTGTGTGTAACACGTCAGGGGTACCTTAGGGCCGCAGCCACTGGGGCTGTGGGCAGCGCACACAGGAACGGTGAGCAAGGCTGGCTCTAGCCAGGCAGCTCCCTGCTTTCATTTGATTCCCCAAATACCTTTCAGCGCAATCATTCGGATCGCTGAATTAAAACCAACTCCGTTTATCGCACATTTTGATGTTTATACAGCGCCTGTCATCACTCGCTTAAATGGATAACGATATGGATAGAGATTAATTTCTGCTCTGTATTTGGTCTTGAAATATAAACTGTGTTTTTAACTACTAATTCCTGAAGTGTGACATTTTGTGAAAGATTTGCCTAAATCTTAACAGCAATTACTGGCACTTTGTTGGGAGTGATTTGCGGCAGGGTTACTTATACACTGAACAGAGTGTTTCAGTGATTTCATCCCTGAGAAGTTTTCAAGTAATGGAAACCCAGGTTCTCATGTTGAGTGGTCAGATAGATGACAGAAGAGAAGATGGCTTTGTGATTCTTTTAGCAAAGTAAGGGAACGGCCCTGGGTTTCTTCTGTTATTCCAGGTTGGCTCTTTAGAAACTGCCTGCCTACAGTGTTTGAATGGAAAACTGCCCTTCAGTTAGGAAAAAAAGTATCTGTCTTTATAGAGAACTTTCTATTAAAAAGGGAAAAATCTATAGATGATATTTTATCTCAAGTATGGCAAAATGAATTTTCACGACTACTACTTGTATTATGAAGGGCCTGTTTGCTGTTTCCTGTAGGAAATAGGGGTGCGGAAGCTTTTCAAGTCTGGTTTCCAGCGTCTGCAGGCAACTCTACCTTCCAACTCCACTCACATCTGAGATGAGCTGCTGCTTCCTGCTTTTCTTACTGGAATCCTATTCTGGCACTTATCCTCTCATCTTCAGTTTCTAGGCCAAAATATATTCATGTGTATCATATTCCTCTTTTACTTTAATTGTCCATTAGTTTCAATAGCTCCTGTATTATTTCTGTAGAGTACCTATGGGTAGCAGTAGCTATAACTTAGCCACCAAAAAAAAAAAAAAAACACAAACCCAAGCAGGTCCAAACTCTACTCAGAAAAGAGGTGATTGTTCAAAATGAGGCTGTGTTCTCCTCACCACTCCGCAGTCACTTTGCAGAGTGCAGCCTGTTCTGCAAGCCTCCTGCTCTCCAGCAGTGCTGAGGATCCAGGTTGGCTGAGGTGAATTTTCCTGCTTGTGGAACATTCCAGTGTAAGGAGGGGGCTCTCTCACGTAGCCTCCTCGTTGCTGAGTTATATCAATAAATACCAACCAAAAAATGCCAACTGCGTGCCATTATGACCACAGTGGCTGCAGCCAGAATGCTTCCCGTGCTTGCCAGAGCTATCAGCGGAAAGCCAATGCCCTGCTGCTATGTGAGGAGTCCTTCCAGAGCTGCTCACCAGCTTATCCCCTCATTCAGCCACTGATGAGGCGTGTTTCAAACTTAACAAAAACCAGATGTTCCGTGCTGGTTGTATAATTGCACAGCTGAAAAGAGGTTACAAAGTGGCCAGATAGCATTAAGCAGTAAGGCAGGAAAGGATGCTGTGAAATCTCGGTGGACCAGGTTGAACATAGCTGTTCAGTGCAGTGTGTTTAGACATTCAGGAGAGGTTAACCCCTGTTTTGACTCACCTGTTACTCTTCTGAGTGATCTGTACAGTATGTCCCTCCCAGAGATGACTTGCCCAGGATCCAACATTCCCAGCAGGCTATGTGGGCCTGCACCTGCTTACCCAGAGGGCCAAGGATGGCCAACCATTGGGCAGCCCAAGAGCATCCATAGAGCTCTGAGCGTGCGCTGCATGGCACACGATGGTGTGAGCTTTGGGCACAGCCAGTCCTACAGAACACCAGGGGTTCTGGTCCTGTCTAACCTTTATTTTTGTGTTTTCTAGTCATGTTTGTGTTCATTTTCAGTGAAAGCAGGCAAATGGTTGCAGTGTTTTTATCAGATCTGTTTGGATATGTGGAACTGCTCTGCTAGAATAATAGTTTATCACCATTAGCAACTGCTGACAGCATCATTAGTAATCTAGCATTATTGGGTAAACAGGATTTTTGATTACAATATCTTTTTTTTTTTTTCCCAAAGATTAGAATTTCAAGAATAGAAAGAGTTATTCAGCACTTGATAGTCAGCCAGACCAGTTGAATTCTCAGTAAAAGAAATAAATCCAGCTAACGCTAAGCAGGGGTACTTTGCAAACTCAGCCAGATAGCTCAAAACCTTGACCAGTCCCAAAGTGCAGATAATTTATGATTTGAAAGCAATCGCCACAGGACCCAGAGAAGAAGTTCAAGGGATGCAACATATTTCTTGTTAGAAGCGGTATAAAACTTCTCTCTCAGCTGATGACATGCTAATGTTTGTTACCTATCCAGATAATTCTATGAAATCTCTGCTTGAACTTGTTGACAATGTTGCTTCAATATTTTACTGTAATACCAGTTGGACCAAGTCAGGGCCTATGGTAGTGAATGGTCTTTGTTCACTGCCAGCAATTAACTCTTTAACTCTCAACTGGAAGCCCTTGGGTTTCACACCCTGAAGGTATACGCTCAGCACAGCTGGTAAATTTAACGGTTGGGATTGCCAAAATTATCAGGGAAGTGTCAGCAGAATGATTTCCTTCAAATTTATCTTGGTGGGGGAGACTGGCAAATAATAAGGCTGTGATTGATCCAGAAAAACAATTACGTATTGAACATGCTGCCAGTTGCTATAAATCGTGGAGCTTTTCAAGAGATGGCTCCATTATTAGCAGCGTTTTTGTGGAAAAATGAGAACCACAACATTGGCATTAGGAAAATCCTGGAAATTGATAAAAGCGAGCTTTTGTTTGGAGGCAGGGTATTGTTTTGATTCTCACCTCCTGAAACTGAAAGAGGCCCTGTGTGGTTTTACCCAGAGGAAGCTCAAGCCCAGCCTTGTTTATTAAAAACTCGAGCTACAATGTTATCTCCCCTAAAGAATCAGGTTCCACGCTGGCATGATTCACCCCAGCTGGAGCCAAAGGGCTTGCTGCTGGCCTCGCTGGGTGTAGCTCCAGTTTTGATGACATAGGCAGGGAGTGAATCTGCCCCAGCCTTCCAGAGTTTCGCAGCCATAAGGACTTATGTCCTTATGTGTCTAAAACATGCCCCGATGGCAGTGTGGTATGGCTGCCAGCGGCGGCTCCGGGAGGAGACCTGGATGGCAGGGGGTCTGGGGAGCACAAAGGGAAGAGGCTGAGCGAAGGGCAGAGCCCAGCTCCGGGTGCTGCATCTCCCTCCTCCCGCCCTCCTGCTGTCGAGAAGCCCTCTCCACGTCTTTGATAACTGAGGAATGCTTTCCAGAAAGGCGTTCAGTGATAGTAATGAGAGAAAAATGGGTTGCACTCTGAGGCCGTGCAGACTTCATTCCCAGCCCCTCGCAGTGCCCTTGATAGTCTTTGAGGCTGTCTGTCTGGGTAGGGAAAGTCTCTGCAATATACTGCATTTTCCCATTTTGTTGTATGCACAGTACTGATTCCGAGCACGTCTTCCCACAGGTGAAAACTGTCATTTGCTTCAGTGTGTATAATAATGTTCAGAACACAGGAAAACAAAAAGCAGTAGATACACCAGCAAACATGAAGGATCCATACGGAAAGAGATCTAAACTAGCAGTAGTAACTCTATAAAATTCCTGGTATCTCTGGGATGACCCCAAGCTTCTGTTGAGCGGGAAGGACTTGCATAACTCACTCCTGCCTGTGGCTCTCAGCATAACCTGGCTTTCTCAAAAACAGATCAGGGAAACAATCCTGGTTTCATTGAAGTGAATGGAAATGTTGCTACACACGCCATCTCATCCCCGGATTTTTAAACAAGAGGAGATGAAAATTTGGCTCCTGACTCACCCTTGGGATTCTTGAATGAGTGGTTCAACTTCCAAAAGCTCTGACACCCACTGATTTCAATAGGAGCTGCTGGAGCTCTGTGAAAAAAGGTTGTTCGTTTCCAGCACTAAATATGGATGGTGGAATCTCAAAATTAAGCTCCTATTTTTGAAAATCTTGGCCCAAACCTTTATTAATACCACACTACCATGTGTCCTGCGTCTATTAGCAAGCATAACAGCATTCAGATCCACATCTGCTGCATTCTCAAAACGTGGGAAACAAAAATGGTCTTTTAATCAAATTTAGATTAAAAGCTCCCTCTCTGAAATAATGATAGCCAGCTATGGATGTTCCATAATTTGCTATTAGTTAAAGTACTCCCAAATAGCACAGAGGACAAGTGCTGTGCGTATGTACTGTTCCCAGAGAGCTCTGGTAATTGGAGTAATTTCAGCAATTTCCAATTTTAGAGGAAGTAACTGATCCCAAGTTGTTACCTAAAGTAATTCTTACTGACAGTATTATAGGCTTGAAACATTTTCTGCCATGCCAATACCACAAACTAGCTGTGCAATTACGAATGTATTTGTCACTTCTGTATTTATGTTATTAACACTGGTAATTTAGAAAAAAAGAAAGAAAGATGTTTTACTTAGGACCGTCTCTGCCTCTGTCCAAAGTAAAAAGAGGCTTTGATATGTTATTAAAATCAGCATTAAGTCAGATTTCCTCTGATATAATCTCCCCTGAATTAACCAGCTAAATAGGGCTGGCTCTGATCTGAATTTGAATGGGAAACCTCTTGGTATAATGTAAACACCGAAGGAAGCAGCGTTACTGGTTCTGGAGGTGGCTTGAGCCAGTAGCCCCATGTTGCCTTTATGCTGCATTGGGCCACTGTGGGCACTGGCTCTGTGCTTAATAGAAGTTGTATGGGCATTCTGCAGAAGAATTAGTGCAGATGTTTTAGCTGGGATTCAGTTTGGCTTTCCTCCGCTTATCTCTCTAAAAACAGCAAGAGTTAGGGTTGCAAAAATTTTTCCATTATAATCCTTGCTTTTAGCAGGCTCCTAATTTCCTGAACTTTACTTCTATTTGCTGAGACTTCTTGAGTACAGCCTCTGTTGTGCAGCGGTTGAGCAAGATCTCCTCAGCCACTTCTGTGGGTGGGAAAGGAACGTTTTACACATTCCCTGGTGTGAATTGGGCTACCTTGTTGTGAACAGAGTTTGGTGAAGATTTCCGTCCTCCAAAACGGCCGAAGTGCGAAGCTGAGAACCCAGCACAAACAGTGGTATCTAAGAAAGTTGTGGCTAAATAATGATTAGAGCCAGGTCTTTATGCCTCTCGTTTTCTATGTTCATGAACAGCAATCCTGTGGGCATCATGGGACCCTTTGGTAATTCTAGAAACTGCTGAATGTGGCAGCGCTGTTAAGATCTGGGTCTGGCCAAAGGAGGCAGGTGCTGCCTTTGGTTTCTGCTCCCTTGAAAATAGGTTCCCTTAATACTAATACTGCAGAGCAGTACTAGGACTCCTCTGTCTCCTCTGTCCCCTAGAGAGCAAGAGACAGGGGCAATGAGAAGGAAACCACACAAAAGCTTTGTTCCATTGCTACATCAGCTTTCTGCATTTTATTACTGGAGGCAGGGTCTGGCTCTCCATCTGCTTTTCATCAAGGCTGAACCCTGTGGTACCCTTGTATGTTTGGGCCATTTGAGGCTACTGTAATAAAAACAATAATAAATAACAAATAAGGGACTGGAGACTAAAGCCATAGGATGAACTCCTTCCAGGTCCTAATGGTCTTCCAATGTCCTGGAGGACCAGGAGAGCCCCAGTTGGTGGCTCCAAATGCTGGAGGTGTCACAGGATGCAACAAAATAGGCTGTGCTGCCAGCTGCTTTAAGCTCAGCAGCAGTGGCTCAAAGAGGATTGGGCCATTGCTCAAAGCCACCTACCTACCACATCATGTGTCCCACTTTCTACCCATAGCTTGAGCCCACATGTTGCAGGAGATGCGTCTTGCTCTTTCCTTCCTAAGTCCCCATTCTCTTTGACTCTTACCTCATCCTTGGCTTTGTAAGGAACTCACAGTGTTGCTGCGGGTATCCTTGTGTGTGAATAATACATATACCTCAGTGACTCTTAAGTATTTCTGACATTTTATTGTTGTGGTGTGATGAGGAGCGGAAGCTTTTGCAGCTCAACATGCATTTCATTTCTGGGCACTGAATTTCCCTGCTGTCTTGTAGTGAAATGAATTTCAGAGCATAGTGTGGCACTTTGAAGATGAATGTGGCAGCAGGTCTTCATTAGGGCACTGGGTTGGTATTTCTTCCAGGTCTGAAGCTCACATCAGCTCGAAGGTTTTCACCAGCACTGTAGCAAGGAGCAGAAGAGCATGGCCCAGCTCCTGCCCTGCTGCTGTGTTAGCTTGCCCAGCAGTGCTAGCTGGGGCTGCAAGTAACCCAAAGCAAAACAAGACTTAGCACATGAAGGACTCCTGATAGGGTTTTCCCTGCTGCTCAGCAGTGGTCAACAGTTTGTAGTCTCCAAAATCTTGAAGATATTTGGCGAGTTGAAACACTGAAAACCATAGGCCACACCTTCATTGCCTGTATACATGTATAAAGCATCTGGTTACCCCAGTCTGGGAAGCTAATCCACAGAGAGCTGAAAGAATCTGGCAAAGAAACACTTCTTGCCTCAGGCTTGATTTGGGGAGAAGAAAAAAAAGTAATATTTCCAGTTTTTTAATTGGTCTTTGGCAGCCACGGAACACTGCCTTACAGGATTATTATGATTATAGGCTGCAGCGTGCATTGTAAATGAGGACGTCTGAATACCTGCTCAGTGCCTGGTCAGTGTGGGGCTTACCTCAGCCCAGCTCTGCTCACGGCTGGCCTGGCCACGTGCTGTGCTGAGCCCGGGCAGAGGCAAAGGCCACATTCTTCTCCCAGGTTTTTCATCTATGAAATGTAGATATGTTCAGGTGATGTTGTTATGGGTTGTATAGCATACTATCCATAATTTGGCAGCGTGCTTTAGATCCTGTTACCAATTTTTTTCTTAACTAGTAACAGGAATGAATGAAGATGTAAAGGTGCTTTGATATAACCAGATGATAAACAGATACAGCCTTTGTGAAATATGGTTTCCCAATTCCTTTCTGCTTTACCAAGGCTGATTCCCTCTTAGCTTTCTCCATGTTAGTAGAAGCCTGTTACTACCTGGTTTTTGCTTATGAGGCAGCAATGTATTTGAAGGAAATTCTGTTATGATTCAACTCCTTCAGTATTTACTACTATAGGAAGAGCTTACTTTCAAGGCTCCTGGAAAGCCAAAGGTAGGACCCTTGTGCTCAGCCACTGGTTTTCCAAGGAGAGCCTGCTCTTGGCACAGGCTGAACACTAGGAAAAATTTCTTCTCAGAAAGAGTGGTAACGCACTGCAACAGGCTGCCCAGGGAAGTGGTAAAGTTACCGTCCCTGGAGGATTTCAAGAGGAGGGTAGATGTGTCACTTAAGGACATGGTTTAGTGGGCATCGTGGTGATGGGTTGACTGCTGGACTTGGTGATCCTTGAGGTCTTTTCCAACCTTAACGATTCTATGATTCTGTCACACAGCCCAAGCTGATTTGTATGTTTTGACCATGAATTCCTATGAGGAAATCTGGGAGGTTGTGCAGGCACTTTCACCAGGCTTTGAACTGATTCCCTGCTGAAAAAAATTGGGCACCCATCTCCCATCAGTTCCCCTACGCTGTCCCCTTAACATGCTCAGTGAGCAATCAGTGTTAATGAAGGGCCCATTTTTCTGCTGCCCACATCAGCATCTCCTGAGGAGTCCCAACGGGAACTTGTGCAGGGAAAGATGCAAGTAAGATGAGTCTGACATGTAAAACCAGAAAATGTTATGAAACATGGTTTAGGGCCTCTGCAAGGTTTCCTCACAGGGGAACGCAGAAGCAGCACAGCGCAGCAGTGCAACAGTTGATTGGCCATAAGCCACAGCTCCTTGCTGTTGCAACGTGCATGTTATGCTGTTGGGACACGCCATGATAGGAAGCTCAGACATAGCCATGGAGTAACAGCAGCAGACCCATGTCAGGGTCCTTCCTATTTTTGAATGTGGGGTAAAACTGGCTGGAGGCAGAATTGGGAAACAGAACTGCCATAAAATACAGAAGAACAGTGACATGGGCTGAGAAAGACCGTGGATTAGCAGAAGAGGTCTCAGCACTGAAAATAAGAATGGACTACAAGCGAGATTCGCCTCAGAGACTCAGAGTATCCACAAGGCACTCAGTGATGAAGCACACATTCGTGCACCACATGCACCATCCATCATTGTTTCAAAGCCATTTCACCATTGTTTCTATTATAACCTATTGTAATAGTCTTAGATGAGAATTATATATGACATATTCATTCTTGAAATGCTCTGGGGAAAGGAGGGCACTGGCATATTATGACAAGAGTAGAAGGAGTGCTATGAATTCCAGGTGAGGCGGAGGGTGGTAGGGATCTCTTTGGCAATAGCTACGACCAGAACAGGGAGAAACGGTGCCAAAACTTATTTTCAGCTATTTTTTAATGGTTTGATGATTGTTAAGGGCTGAAGTTAGTATCACATTCAGAGAGGTAGGCAGTCTTTTGCTTTTAGAGCAGACCGTTGTGCTTGCTTGTGTTAGTGCTCAAGAATCACTACTTTCTGCTGTTTGCAGGTGTGGATGTGCTGATGGTTGCACCCAGCCTTTGATGAGTATGTCCAAACTTAAAAAAAAAAATGCAGTCAACTCCTAGCTAACCCATGCTCTTATTTCAATTCATAGAAAACCACAACTAAATGCCACTAGTTCATATTGGAAAAGCTATCAAGACTCCAATTTTCAGCCTAGACTTAGCCAGACTTCCATCTGTAGTCATCCTAAATTCCAGGTCCAAAAGTTTTGTGGCTGAAATGGAGATTAATGTTAGTAAAGTTGCCATAAGGATGCAGAAATTAATAATCTCATTTCTAGAAATAAGGACTGAAGCATATTTAGGAACAATGTCTCTGTATGCTTTCTACATATTTGGGGAATACTCTGCTACCAGACTCTTAATCAGGGATGGTTCTTGAGCAATTGGTTTGCTTAAAGCATCATGACACTTGCTAATGCGTTGCAGACCTCCTTTAAGGCATGTGATGTTTTCCAGAGCTGTTGAACTGCTGTAATTTCTCAATGAAATCAGAGAGGAGCTGAGACCTAGCATTAATTTCTAGCACTATATAGAAGTATCTTAATACAGGGTTTAATTAATGCTCAAAGTAATCACCAAGTACTTTTTTTTGTTATTAACTCATATGCGTTACATTTTGATACTCCAGTGGGAAGCGTTCCACTTTGTTTCTCTGCAATACTGTGTGCTCGGTTTTTATTGTCTGTGATAAAAGCAGCTCAGCCTCATTATTATCCCAAGATTTGGGTGACAGTAGGGAATGCATCACAGCAAAGCTAAAGCCTAGCTGAGAGCAATTTTACTATTATAGGCACAATTACCGTCCATTGCAAATTCCAGAAATGAGCACAACCATAACTTTAATAGGTGACTACGTTGCAGGAGCATAAAAAGAAAAATGGCATCTCTCCCTCCTCAGCTCAAAAGAACAAAGTAATAAATAAAAGGCTCTGGGTTGCATGCTCTGTATTAAACCCAGGCAGTCCCGAAGGCATTTGGCTCTTCAGTGGAGAGCAGCCCTGGCTGTTCCTTCGCTGCAGTTTCACTTGATTTGGAATGCTATTGGAGGCCCTCGTCTCACACGGTGAGAAAGAAGCACCTGTGCAGAAAGCTATGAGCTTCAGGAAAGCTTGGGACCTCGGGCCCCGCTCCCCACAGAGGTGCTCGTGTGCCGGGGTTGTGTCTGGAGGACTGCAGCCTCTTCTTGTCCCAGAAAAAGGGTGGGCGTTTTTATGAAGGCTGGGAAAGTTTCAGGCTCAGAATGTAACTGAAATTGAAAGGGATTTCTTCTGTTGCTATTTAAAAAGCAACAACTGAAGCTTGACTAAAGCTGTCTGCATTTGCTTTCTTTCCACAGTTCAATTATTACTGCTGTAAAGAAAGCAGTTTTTAAGTAGAAAGCGAAACTCAGACCAAGACCCCATTTTGGGAAAGCACATTACCATCCAGGTAGCACTGAAGTAAATTCCTGTTCTGAGCAATTGCCGAAGTGCCACCGACTTTCCATCTCTTAAGAGAATTGTTTAGGAAAGCGGGGGAAACAGATCAGAAATGAATGCAAAGCTGAAAAGTACTGATCAGTTGGCATTGCCTGTAACCAGAGAACTACACAAGTGCTAAGAAAGAGAATAAGTGCTGAAATTGAAACTGGTTGTACAACTCTTTAGTTTTAACAAGCTCGAAGCTGCAGTTAGTGTAAGAAGTATGGACACGGTGCTGTTCATATTCCCTTATAAATGCATTTTCACATGCATTTCAAGAGTGCAAGAGAGTGAGCCTTTGTGTCTCTAATGCCTTAATTGATGAGGGTTCTCATTTTCTTGCAACTTCTGTAATTAATCCAGCTATTGTATGACAAGGGAAACTGTCTATACAGGTTCTAGGCAACATGAATTTCCATGCCTATATTTTGTAACTTTTTAATTAATTTGTGTTCTTGAAGTAGCAATATTAACATAATTTGTTGCTGAGATTTAATCGCATTTGACAGTTCAGCTACTCAGACATTTGTATTTGAATAACTGTATAAGGTTACTCATGGGAGCACAATCTCCAAATATAACAGACTGGTTTTCCTTCCCAGACATCTGTCCTCCTGTCCTTAGCTAGCCTTTCGTGACTGCTCAGCAGCGTGTTGAATTTATGGAACTATGACTCTATGAAATACAACAGAGTTTCTGAAGGAATAGTGGAGAAATTGCCTTCTGTGCCTGATTTTCCAATAGAGGACTGGGAGCTCCAAGATGCTTCTTCTCCCCTAAGGCCGTGGGTGACCCTGGGCAGGGGTGAGGGGATGGGCCAGGCACAGCCTGGGCAGCAGCACCTCGAGCCTGGCACAGAGCTGTGCCCCAGCAGGGTGTTGCTGCGGGCCTTTGGCCTCACAAGTCCGTTCTGTGGCCACCGAATACCGCCTCGAACAAGAACAGAGCAGGGAGCCGATGGTCATGGCTCTTAGCACTGCTCTGGTCAGCTTACCTGGGCTCCTCCAGCCCTGTTGTAAAGCAGGGGCAACCGCAGCCCGTGGTGTTTTATGGAGCTCTGCTGAAGTAAAATGATGTACTACTAACATTAGAGAATGTGGTGTGTAACACAAAGAATAAAGACTGTGCGAGTGCCAGGGACCATTACGATATCCTTTCTCTGGGTAAATTGCACAGAGACCGAAGTGGTGATTTTTTGTTTTTAATTTAAGTACTTCTATTAAATGGATTTTATACAAATGCATTTGCAGGCACTGGCTGTTGTCAGCATCCACATGTGTAAATGTGAAAGTCCAAAGCATAATTCAGCAGTGCTAATTCTTACTTCACTTCATGGGAAAAAGAAACAGAGCAAGGAGTTAAGTGCCTTCCCTCCCCCCCCCCGCCGCCTTTTGCTGTGTCAATAATCCAACCAGTTTAAATGTATATTTATTCTATGTTTGAAATAATGCAAACTATTCAGAATGCTATGAGAGCTATGAAAAACACAGGGCTTGGAAAACTGGCAGTTTTTGTGGTTTTGGGGTTTTGAGTAAAGTTTCACAACCAATCAGCCCAGAATAATGTCCGGTAAAGGCATTTCTGCTTGTTGGTCTATTTATTTATTTACTTTGGCATAGCGAGCAAGACAAGGCATATTTGGATGGAGGTCAGTGAAAATACTCCAGATCTGTCAAAGGTTCTGATCCTGCAGGGTGCTGAGGTCCTGCAGCTACCAGAGAGGTGCCCGGCACCCTTTCCAACCCCCAGAGGCAGTGGGCTCACGCAGGGCAGCCCGAGGTACAACCTGCCTGCCCGGCAGCCTGCAGCCTTCCCAAGGAGTTTGCACAGCAAGGAAAACCAACATTGGATCCATTTGACGCTTTACTTTGGCGCCCACTGGTTTCTGTGTGTCTCCTTCTCTGCTGGTGGCCCTGATCTCATCTGCCTTGCTGTAGATGTACCCTTTGCTTGATATTGTGTGCCTTCCAGCAGCCTTCCCACCCCAGCTCCCAGCCTGCCCCAGCACGGTGCCTGAACTCTTAACCCAAGGCTGGCAGAGATGTCGATGCAGCCTGTTGTTCACTGCTCCCCCTCCCCAACATGTTTCTTACAATACTCTTCTCTTGAGTTTAGGTCCCCAGGATATTAGGAAAGCTTGAGTTCAGGAGGGGAGATCTGCCCAGGGCAACATATCTTCTCGTGTCTTTGCTCAGCTCTTCCAGGGAATTAGTGTGAGTGTGGGCTCCCCTTGCTGGGGGTTGGCTGGAGGAGGGTTCCCGCAGGGCTGAGCTGCTCCCTGGGAGTGTTTGGGGTTTACCATCCCTCCGGTCTTCTCCTCCTGCTCTGCATGGTGATGCCCAGCTCTGTAGGGAGCTTCAGCACATGAGGGCAGGAGGCCATGTGCCCAAGGTCTGAATCAGGCGTGTCTCATACTTTGACTTTTGGTTGTGTCTTTATGTAATGGACATTTTGCAAATATCCACCAGGTTTGGCAGTGAAATCCACTGCCTCATCATGTGCAGTCACTGAGCCCTGAGCCCAGTGGTTCAGCCTATGCTGGCATCCCCACAGCCGCAGGTCTCCAGAGCAGTCACGCCTTGTGAAGGTCCCTCCTGTCATGGTGACAGCCATCAGCCCTTCCAGCTAGCACTGCGGACACATGTGCACCAACGAGACTTGTGGGCATGGTGGCTGGCAGCACTGTGGCCGTGCCATGGCCATGTCACGGTGAGGTGACAGGGTGACGGCCATCAGTGGCTATCCTGGTTGGAAGAGATCCTGAAGGAGAAGCTGAGACAATTTTCTGAGAGCACTGCCACCTTGTGTCAGTCCATCCTGCTCCGTGGTGATGCCAAGTCATGGCAACGGACTGACCGTGTGATCTGAGCTCTGATCACTTTGTGCCCCAGGTAGCTGTCTGACACCCCAGCTGCCCTCCTTTGCCGCCTTGCACTCACAGCTGCAGCAGCACAGCCCATCCGTGCAGCCCTGCAGTTTGTCCCGGGGCACTGCAGGAAGCAGCTGTTCCCCTCTGAATCTCAGATTTCCATAGCACAGACTGGGCGTCCAGGCAAAAACCGAGCCTGGAATACCATCAGCAGTAACATCTGATAGCAGATTGCTCTATGCAAGATAGGAAGAGAGGCCACAGGAATTTTTTTGTTGATTTGTTTTTCCTTTTTAACCTGAAAGGTCAATTCCAGTTCCCCTATCCTTTCCTTTGGGCCCAAACAGATTGTTCAGAGCTGCATGCCTCCGTTGTGCACATTCTGTACTACATTAGTTTAATGGCACTGTCACTCTGAATTGCAAACTTTCTCAGCTCCCCCCTGTGCTGGTGAAACATGGCAACATAAGGAACATCTGTTCTCTTACCCTTTGCTGGAAATGGGAAACATCATATTGCATTTTTGTTATTAGCCTTATTTGGATGCCAGTGGTTTTGTTTCTAAACACATCAAGGCAGCTGAATAACCTTAATTGAGTACTACAGAAAAAGCATGGTTCCATGCAAATACAGCTGCCAGTGTAATTATTAGGACAATACTGAACTTCTATTCCTGAGATCGGTTCCAGTTCCTTGGTTTTTATATTGCTCCCTTGCTGCTGAATTTCATTATAAACATCTCCGCACAAACCGATCTATAGTTAGGCAGTAAACAAGTTAAGGTTCTTAATTTTTGACATTAAAAAGCCAAACAGACCTAATGATTACAATGTACATTTCAGCCTTTATTCATGCACAAAATTAATGACCTAATCTTCACTAGGAATACTGGTGCACTGCAAGCAGTGCTGGAAACTACCTACCACGAGTAAATCTCTGTCTTGTGTGACTTCAAACAGTCGCCAAGATTTCTAGCTCAAGTTCGTTAAAGACAGCAGATTCCTGCAGCTCCTATGGAAGATGACAATATATGTAAATGGAACCAATTAATAATTCCCAGATTTAATTATAATGGATTCATTGTTATTGCGTGATCAACTACAGCATGCAACGGGCAATTAGGGAAATCATATACATGCAATTCTCTAGTCCACTCATTATATAGAATCACTTCATAATGGAGCTTGAGGGCAACTCAAAGACCAAGAGCACAACAAGGGCACAAAAAGTGGCAGAATCTATTCCAGCAGCTTTGTCAGTGTCTCCCAGGACTGCGAGATGCACTGCAATAGGCACACTTCTAATGAGCCTTAATGAAAGCAGTTCACTTTTATCATATCTTTGAGACTCTTTGGCCAGACTACTGGAGCATTCCAGAAAGCTGCTAGCAAGGTGTGGCTTGCTCAATTTTCAATGAGTTTGCCAGGATTTGGAGCGGCCTTTGGTGAAGTCTGAAAATCTGGCTTCTTTTCCCCCTACAGATTTAATTAGGTATTTTTTCTTTTTTTCCTTTAGACCCACAGCAGAATTCAAGGCTGCTTTGGATCGCCCATGAAATATGTTTGGTCTAATTCCTCAGAGAGACGTGCTCATTGTCACAGAACAATTGGATCTAGCATCACATTAGTAACAGTTTCTCTTTAAGAAATGCAGTCTGTAGAGCAGTAGAGGTTTTGCAGGTCAGGATTGTGTTGTATCAGCAGAACTTTTGTGGGGAAGCTTGCACAGCACGTGCCTGCTCTGTCTGGCGCAGTCCGTCATCTTCACAACTACTAACATTTACTCCAAATTTAAAGGGGCACAAAGGTCAGCAAGCTGAATTTAGTCTGAGGGTATCTCTACCGAAGCCAGTAGGGCTGATAAACTTGGCCTGGTATTTGTTGTTGGAAGGGCAAATCTGAGAACAACTCTGAAAGTGTTTGTTTGCATTCTTACAATCACAGAACGAGGCAGTTTGCAGCAAAACATTGCATGCAACTCTGCTCTCGGAGCGTAAAGTCACACAAGATGCCAGAACCACATTTTGATCTAACGAAACTGGAAGTTTCTACCAGGATTGAGTTCATTTCTGTCTTCCCCAAGTATGTCCGCTCAGAGATGGACTCCCTGGGCAATACAATTAGTCTGCTGATCTGAAATCTGAACCTGTGGTGTGTACCATGGCGGTGGTTCTTCGTAGAACACATACCCACCTAAATCTTTATCGGCTCCCCTTGTGTTACAGAGGTCTCTCACTTGGTGTGGTGTAATTGTGGTCTTGCCTTTGCCTCTAGCAACTAAAACAAAGGCAGGGCTGCATGTGAATTTTTGGATGAGTCGATATGATGCAGGATCACAGAACAGGCATATAAAGAGAGGCAAAGGCTGTACAAATGAAGAATGGGCACCATCCTGTTGAGGAGACATTGCCATGGCAGTTTGTTCAGCACTTTGCTCGATGTATTTTACTCTATTTTAACAAATTTGAATTAGCTATTCAGGAGTGGCTTGTAGTTTGAGCAGCACGTATGATATGCTGCAGTTGTGATTTGCTATTAGTAAACCATCCTGACTGTGCTATCTGTGGGGCCTGAGTTGGGGTCTTGTTTTCTGTGCAGTTCAGCACGGTGCGTTCCCCATTGCCATGTTTAGACCTGTGATGAAGAGCTCACAGCCCCACGTCCTGTCGAAGTTAAAGGCTGTAGGCGGCTCTTTTACAGACCAAAGAAGGGAACTCCAATACAAGCAAAGCACCCCAATATCGCGAGACACCAAACTGATGGAAAATCCCCATTTTTAAAACCTTTCCAAGCAAATTAATGTGCTGGGAGTGAATCTGAGACCCTTCTTCTCCTCTGACCAAGCAGAGTAGTGGGAGTTTGCCCTGGCTATGACTCATGTGCTTGCAGAGCAGTGTATATCACATACTGCATGTGATACCCAGGGCACCCACACTGCCCATGCTGACAGCAGCCTCGGGGAGAGGCTGTCCGCTCTGTGCCTGGCAGCACCCTGCTGCTCCACGCTCTCCCTTCCTGCTCTGCAGCCCGGAGCAGCAGGGTGCCCCACGAGGGGAGCAGGCTGGCCGGCCTGCATTGCCCCATCGCAGAACGGGGAGAACAGGAAGCAGTGGTGACTCAGCCAGCGCTCCCCTCGCTCTGCTTTTGAGGCAGCACAGCCCCTCGCCTGGGGCGGGCTCCTCATTCAGCCCCGTCCTCGGTGCAGTGCACTGCATCTGGTGCTGTTTGTTTCCTTTTGGTTTTTATCTAGTCCTCCTGGGCTTCCTGTTAGCACCTAACGCCGGTCGGGACAGCACAGTGCTCACTGCACGCTGCCAGTTGGCTGTGCAGAAGGCAGTAGGAGCTAGTGGGTACAGCAAAAGGCTGCAGTGCAGCTAGCATGAGTTTTGGGGCGTCCTCCTTGCACTTCTGCATGTCCTTGCTCTCCCACCAAGCTGACGTGTGGAAGAAGAAGTGCTGGGGTAGTGAGGGTCCTCATGTAGCCTCATGTAGTGCAATGGATCCTGCGTTTCTGCCAGGAAGGGCTGTGGGAAGCAAGTGGTAAAGACAAGAAAGTAATCTTTAACATGTGGATTCTGGTTTTTCTTTTTACATATCTCCCCTTTGATTATCTTCTACTCTCACTGATTTTATAACTTTCCCCATCCTCTGTTTACTCACTTGAATATTTCCAGCTTTCCTCTGGCCTGTGAGCTTCTGCTTTTATAGGGGTGAGCTTGTTTGCCAGGCAGGTTTTCCTCAAACTCTCGCAGTGCCAGTAATTAAGGGATTACTGTAATTACCTTGCTGGTAGAGATACGGAGTATTAACGCTTAGGCTGCATGTGCCCACTTTGATTTCTCTGCAGTGCTGCTCTGTAGGCTTCGTGCTGTAGGCTTCTCTGCTCTGAGTACAAGTGCAGTGTCATTAATGACAGCACTCTTACCACGGGCACTTCTGTGCTTAAAGAGTTTCTGAACCTTAATGCAACCTGATGCAAGCTACACTTGCAAATGTATTACAGGTACAATTTACTTCGTGGCATGAAAAAGAATATAAAAAGAGACTCAGGCTGCACTCTGAAGCATTTAATGAGCTGTGGGTCAGGTCCCTGGGGCTGGCCAAACTCTGCCAGCTGCAAGTCAGGACGTAATGCTTTCCTTTTGCTGTCCTTTGTCTGGCACCGGCCTGAGTGCTCTGCTCCTCCCAGGTTGGAGAGCTCTTCTCGTTTACAATAGCCTTAAGGGAGCACAAGGAGTTGGAAAATATCACTGATTCTTTGTGGCCCTTCGCTCCACACGGCTGCAGCAGGGACAGCGTGGCACGCTGCTGATGGCCACTGCACTGTGCTGCAGGTGCAGGAGCGGCTGCAGCCAAATGGTGCCAGTCTGCATCGCAGCGGATGCAGCACCAGCAGATGCGCTGCTGTAAGTGCTGAGCAGAGCCCTGCCTCAGACTGAAAACAGCTCTGCTGAAGCTGCTGCTCTGTGGTCGAGAGCACCCAGCACGCCCTCCTTCCAGGCCGGTTCTTGAGGATTGCTGCGCCTTCCCACATCTGGTTGTTTCATGTTTGGCCTGAAATGGCCTTTCTCTGAATGGCAGCTTTTCTCTCACATGCGAGCTCCTGAGGTGATGATAACGTTATATTTTCCTGCAAATTGTGACTGAGCAGCTGTGTCTTGTTTTGCATTTCATCTGCTGCAATTAAACTGGTGATGAAAACATTCAGGACCTGAATATCCTTCCACTGTGGTCCATACAAAGTTCTTACACTCATGGGAACGAAATCCAATCCTCAATTTCCACTGCAGTTCATTATACTTCAGTCTGCATTGTGCCCTACTCCCTTTCTGAACCAGCTATAAAAGCATTGGTGCTGTCAGAAAGATTGTGCGTGAGCTGCACCAGAAAAGAGTCCATGTCCTAAGTATGTGCTCCTCATTCACAGGTGGTCAGCTTAGATTGGTGGTTACTCAGAAATAATTGGTGCTGCTTCTACAGCCTTTAGTTTTTGTTGGTCTCTGTGCCATAGAGGCAGTATGTTATGAATGCCATCTCCGCTTGCTTCCTGTTCCTGGCCAGCTGTGGATTGATGATAGCATCTTCAAGTTGTTGGACTTCCTCTTCTTGTCTTTAATCTCTTTTGGTTTCAAAATGGCCCCCACATTTACGGTTACCAACCACAGCAGTCAGATAGCAGCAGCTGGTGGCCAAGTAGACAACACAGTAAATTTAAAAACAAAAAGATCTATTCCTTAGGTGGTACAAGAGGATTTGGTGCTAAGGTTTGGTGATGCACAGAGCAATCTCTGAAATGCTTGGCAGTTAATATCTTGTGTGCACTAATTCTTGACGTTTTCAAGCTCACAGCAGCTGTACTTGTAGGAGTAGTGATGACAAAACCACGGTTATGCTGCATAGTGTATAAATTCAAAATGTAGCAAATAAAAGAGAATTGTATACTTCTTGAATGCACTTGATTTGCTTGTAATCATCTCCTTCCTATGAGGTAACGTGGTTCTTTCCCTAAATCTCTAGGCTAGAGATCAGAAAAGCAACCTATTTTATTTAGTTAACACCTGTGCTCAAAGCCAGGCTAAACCAAGCCTAATGTAACCATCCAGTTCTTCAGAAGCAAAGCCACAGGTGATTTTACTTCCTCTTCCTTTCCTTCTTCATTACACTCTGGTTTCACAGGGCACAGAGCCTGGATGAGCTGCAGAGCAGATGTTTTGAAGAAAGTCTTGGCCAGAAGCCACTTTGTGTCTGTTGCTGGTTGGTTTTGTTTTAAGATAGAGAGGGAAATGTACCTTATTATACGTAGGTGTTTCTTCCAAGACGTATGAAAAGTAGGAACAAGTTAGGAAGTGCAAAATTTCTTCAGCCAGGTGCTGAGATCTCCCCAGCTGGGAGCAGCGCCAATGCCTCTCATAGCTGCAGCTTTTGCATGTGTCAAGATCATGAAGATAGGAGGAATCGATCAGGGAGCCACTGCAGCAGTCATCTACTGAGGGAGGCTGCTCAGAAACTTCATGACTTCACCTGGGAAAGACATTATGGGTTTGGAATTTTATAAATGCAGCCAAGTGAGTAAAGCAAGGAAATGTTTATATAGTTTGGGATGATCAGGAGGCCCATGGAAATATTGGAGAACATCTTCCTTAGGAACAACGTAGGTAAGAATGGAAGGGTCAGAGGTTGGATGGAGTGCTTCTAATTTCAAACTAACTGGATGGTTTTTCAGTTGTAAGTGTGGTTGGTAGAGAACCCAGGAGGGATTCAAAAGGATGTAATGGGGGAGAAGCAGGGTGTAGCATCAAAGGTCAGGTCTCTGCTTCCCACAGCTGCTAAAGCTGTATCTGCACTGGAGACTGCTGTGCTCTTGCTGCTGTTGAGGACTCGTGTGTGAGGGAGGTGTACCCCAAATTGTCATCCTAGGTGCCTAAGTCCAGCTGTGAATCTGCAGGAAGCTGAACTCTGTGCAGGAGGATGCTGTGGAAGATAGGTATGTCTGGATGACGAGAGAGGAACAGATCATGAGTTTCTAGTGTCTGGAACTCATGCTTATCTCTCAGACACTGTAAGCATGAGAAAATCTTGGTGAGTGAAATCTTGAGCGGCACAGACCTTGATTACAGATGACAGCAGTGACACTCTCTGCTGCCATTGCCGGAGCACACACCCTGTTGTCAGCATGCTGCAGTGGGAGGTGAGCAGCAACTCTGCAGTCAAGGGGGAAGACTCATTTCTAAATGCAAATACACCCACAGGGAACACAGTTATAATTCTACTGTTGTGGTTGGCTTCATAGACTGGAGCTGCAGTGGTGGTAGTGATCTTTGCTTCTGTTGTCTATTGGTGTGCCTTCAAGATGCTTCAAGTTGCTGCTTTTGTCTCTCCAATCCCAGATTGCAAGCTGCTTTATTTGATTCTGTTTTATTGTAATAGTTTTATTTAAGACTGTTATTATCTGCTCAGCATTTCATTGTGAGGGAAGTGGTGTTTATCATTCAGGAATCGTGGCCACAGCCAGGAGATCTATATTCAGTTCATGATGTTTCCCCACACACTTTATCTTAGGCTTTAACCCTGCAGAGTCTGAGTGCCTTGAGCTAAAGCCAGTTGGAGCTTGGTGTGATCAGTATCGTGGGCTGAAGGAGGACAGCAGAGGGCTTATCTTTAATCTGCTATCTCATCATATCTCTTGCTTCATTTATAAAATGAAGACTGTGTCATAAAAGATCCTTTATCAGCTTGGCATGAGGGTTGTTCAAGATACTCTGATCTCAATCATCTTCTGTTGAAACCTTCATATTTTCTGGGTTCGATCCAAACCCAATCAGGACAAATCAGGACAAACTCTCTCAGGCTTGTGAAGGGTTTAGAGAATATGCCCTATGAGGAGAGACTGAAGGAACTGGGGCTGTTCAGTCTGTGGAAAAGGAGGCTAAGGGGGGACCTTAATGCTCTCTTCCAATATCTGAAAGGTGCTTACAGTGAGAGTGGGGTTGGTCTCTTCTTACTGGTGACAGGATGAGGGGAAATGGCCTCAAGTTGTGCCAGGGTAAGTTTAGGTTGGATATCAGGAAAAACTTCTTTACAGAAAGTGTTGTTAAGCACTGGAATAGGCTCTCCAGGGAGGTGGTTGAGTCACCATCCCTGGATGTGTTTAAAAACCATTTGGATGTGGTGCTCAGGGATGTGATTTAGTGGAGGGTTGTTAGAGTTAGGGTAGTATGGTTAGGTTGTAGTTGGGCTCGATGATCTTTAAGGTCTTTTCCAACCTGAGCAGTTCTACGATTCTAGGCTCTGGAGAGAGCCTGGGAAAGATTATTCTGTGCAAGTCTAGTGGCAAAGCTGTTCTTAGGCTGCCTCAGGACTATGCTGTATCTGGACCTGTAGCCACAATGTGCTTCCAGCATAGCCAGGCTCCCATAGTGATGATAGGAGATCCATCCTTTGCAACTTGCACCTGTCTCCTCTTTTTTGACTCCGTGGGCCAGGATGTAGATTTCACATCCTAAACACCACATTTTGCAACAGTAGTTTCCTCTTGTCTGATACTGACTTCCGGCAAAATAGCTCCTGCATTCATTTCAGCTGTCCTTGCAGAGCTGCTCACCCACCAGAAGGGGCTGCCACCAGGTCAGCACCCAGGGTGAGCCCACACCATGCACCCAAAGTAAGGCCAGCAGCTCTGGCACAGTGCGTTGCGGTTGTACCCACCTCCCTTACTGCAGTGCCCTCTGCCCTTAGACCCTGTGCGTCAGGATGGTGATCCAGGAGGTAAGAGGTGGTGCCTGAGCTGCTGTGCCCCGCAGTGGCTGCAGGGAGACCAATGCGGTATCATTAGCTCAAGTATCATGGCCACTATCTCATCAGTCTAGCCGTTAGTAAACAACCTGTGTGTTACACAGTCTTTTCATCTCCTGACTTTACAGAACCACTCAACTGTCCAGGAAGCACTACAGCTGCTAGCCAGGAGTGGCCAGATACTGCCTTTGAGCACACTGGGGTTCTGTTGTGCAAAGGGCTACTTCCTCCCACTCACACCCTCAAACTCAGAGTAGGGAGAAGTCAACCAAGGGGGAAGGAGACAGGGCTCTGCCTCATCTCATTGGGCACTCATACAAGCACTCCCTCTGCCCCCATCTGATCTCTGTGACCTGCTGATGCAGAAACAAATTGTCATTGGCAACAAACCGTGCTGGCCTGAGAGCCACAGATTAGCTTCTGAGAAAGCCTGACGTAACTTATTACGGAGTCTAGAGGGAAGACACCCCCAAATGCCTCCTCCCTCCTCTTGATTTGAGGATTTCAGTTTTCACGTAGTAGGTGGTACCAGTGAACGTGATACACGTGCTTGAACAGGCACATTTACGTGTGAGCCAGGTCTCGTCTCCAGGCTGCCTCTATTTTATTTCCCTTTTGGGATTGTGCATACGAATATCAGAGATGCTGAACCAATGGGAGCTGTAAAACCTCAGCATGCTTTTCAGCCCATATGTACTTTGGTTGCCACTGAATATTGCATCAGAAAACTATTTAGTGGTGGGAAAGAAAGAATACCCCTTCGCTGATATGAATAGTGTATTCCTGAGAGTCCAAATTTGCTACCTTTGCTTAAGCTAAGCCATACTCTCTTATGTTATCAAACACTGAATACTGTTTTTTGCCAAACTAGTTTAAGTCCAACATTTCCCACTGGCTTTGAGAAAAGGCAATCTGGATTCATCTCATCGATTGAGAGTTTCAAAGCAATCATGGCTTCACACTTCCAAAGCTATTACATTTAATCACATCAATATGAACTGAACACGCAAGCAATGTAGGAACAGTAACAAATGGGGAAAGACTGCCCTGAAAGCCCAGCAAGACCTGCCCTTATCAGTCCAGGGCATATAAATCACTTTCTTTTCCAGCTCATTTAACCTTGGCCAGTGTCTTTATGCCTTGGTTTGCTTTGTTTCCAAAAATGTGTCCAGCCCTCTCTTGATGCATGGCTAAGGATCTCTTCTATCGCTGACTCTGTCAACTGGGTAGCATCCCAGCCCCAGCTAATTGTGTAATTCCGTCTCAGTTTAAACATATTCCCTATTTGCTTTCAAATGAGTTATCTCAGAAACTGCACTGGCACATTGAGGTTCCTTTGGCTTTCTGGTTTCTGTATACTTCCTAAGTACTCTTAACTTTTCACTACTTTTTGTATCTCCCTTCTGCTTCCTGCCATCAATGGTGGAGCTGCCATTTGAGTCCGCCTGACAGACATGCAAGAGGGAAGGAGAGGTGCTTTTTAATAAGAAAAACCAAAAGGTCATTTCAGTGTGAGTGGTGCCAGTGCAGAAGGGCTGAGGAGGTGCCTCGTGCTGCAGGACAGGGGCACCTGTGGGCTCCTTGAAGTCATGCCTTTGCTGTGCTCTTCAGTGGCAGCTGAGAGCTCCAAGCTGGAGCTCAGAAGTGTCTGAAGTACACCTGAGGGGAACAGCAGTAGAGTGTGCAGCTGTAACAAAGGGGCTGAGACCAAGAGGGATTTTGAGACAAGTTGCTGGCATAACCTCCTTGTGACAACAGTTCATGACTGAGACAGTCTGGTCCAGGAATATTTCAATGTAAAGGCTGAAATGGACCAATTACCATCAAACCACATTCTTGGAAATTAAATCAGGATGCTCTATATAGTGACATTACTTCCAAAAGGAGATAGCTTCTGTCATGCTGAGTCTCAGATTTGTGGCGACTGGGACACGGTGCTGCTGTGTCACCCCCTCGTGTGCACGGGGGGATAGCAGAGCACGTGTACGTTCTTCCTGGTGCTTATTTCTGTGTACCAAATGTGAGAAGATGCACCAAGTAGTACTAATGTGTTTTAAATGGAGCCCAGTGTACCTTAGGTGATCAGCGCACATATTCCAGCACAGTGGGCTGTACAAAGTAGATGGCATCATGTAGAGTGCAATTATGTAGATCTTCCGTAATGTATTGCTGTTCCAGAAGACATGGTATAAATCTCTGGGTTTTTTTTTTTTTTCTGCAGAAATGTCAATTTCTGCCATGACTGCCAGCTTGCCAGACTGTTCTGTCATCTGCTCAAAGCTTGTTAGGGCTTTGGAGCGCTGTGCAGGAAAATCTCTTGGTGAGATGTGTGTTGTGAATTACAGCCTTGACAACTATGAGAGGGTGCATGCTGAGGTGTAGCATTAATATTCATATGGGAACAGATGCCTTGACTATTAGCCAGGAAGCAACCTTGTCGTGGTAGATGTTCCAGAAAAAAAATGTGTTCTCTGCCTCTAAGAACTCACAGTCTCTATATTGCAAGTAAGGAAGATCTGCTGGTTTTATTCCTCAGATAGAAAAGCAGCAGTCTTTGCGTCCACATTGTTGACGATCCAACAGAAAGCATAGAGAGCAGAAGCTTGACTCATTGGCATGGGTGCAAGAGCTGTTCTTTGAACCCACTGCACTCATGGGAACAGCCTTCTTGGAGAGGTGATTCATCTCTGGGGAAGTCCAGGATGAAGTCTGGACACCGCCTTCTCACAAGGGACAGCTGCGATCTCTTACGCAGGCTCCTCCCTGATTGCCATAGCACTGAGGATGACTTGCTGCTTCTGGGAATGAGCTACGTGGTGCAGATCTTGTGGACATGCCCCTGTGCCGTCAGTGCTGAGTTACTAAAACTGGGCCCCTCCATCCAGAGTCCCCTTAGATGGAGGTCTTTCTCCAGTGAAGGCTTGCAGACAGTTTAATGAGTCTTTCTCAGGATACAAAAAAAAATATTGCGTGGGGATTTCCAGAAAGAGCTAAGGTTTTTGTAGGTTTTTGTCTTTTGCACTTTTTTTCCAGAAATCAGATATACATTTGATCCACGTAGTTCAGGAGTGTCACGTACTGCATGGCCCAACCTTGGTTACACAAGGCGATAGCACCTTTTGGTGCTATTTTTTTTAATAGATTAAGCGCTTCTCATATACAAGGCTGATACAAATGACCCAATTTTGAGGGGGAAATTACAATAATCCACAGAGATTTTGGAGCAACCACTGGAAAACATCAGAGAGGGTCACAAGCCCTGGACAGAGAACTGCAAAAAAATGAGTCAGGAAGAACAAGTGCGGGTGGGGAGACAGAGGACAGTATGTGAAGCCTGGTACCAAAGGGCAGATTGTAGCATGGAAGAGCCAACTTTCCAGTGATGGACAGGCCCTGCAGGTTAGTTGAACTTTACACATCTTCTTTGGCTAATGTGGTAAAGTTTGAGGGATGGAAAGAGAGGAGGACATAAGACAAAAGAGTGGAAAATTTGGATGGGTGGTGTAGACAGGCATATGTCCAGCTACTGGAAGGGCAAATAATAAGAGATCAGAAAGAATACGTCTTGAAGGAGCACAAAGATTTGGGGAAACACAGAGAGCTTTAAACGATGCAACTCAGAGCAGTTTACTGAGCTCTGAGCACACAAAACCCATACTTGGCTGCAGAAATTCCTAATCTGGAGATGGCTGGGGGCTGGAGAACACTCAGGGGAAAAGCTGTATGTGCTTACCCTGTGTTCATACTTCTCCCCAGGCATTTTGCTTTTGCCACTATTGGAGACAGGAGTTAGATGGACCTTTGGCCTGGCTCAGTGTGGCGACTGTCGTGTTCTTGTGCCCCTCGTGTTGTGAAAGAGTTGGAGTCCTTGTGGTGAGTCGTGCGTTCTTTAGCACGAGCTGCAGGACAAACTGCGCTTAGCACAGCGCGTTGCTGAGTCAGGCATAGAAGGGACCTTCCTCAATGCTTTGTGCATGACATACTGAGCATCTCGTGAGAACACTCCGTGTTTCCCCAAAACAGCTGGGCTCTTCACCAAAATGGTTGTACAGAGGTTCAGCAGGTCGCTGCTGGTGCTCCCGTCTCCTGCCCGGGCTTCAGTAGGATGGCAGCACAGCTCTCTATCTCACAGCTGCTGTTGCTGTTTGAGCTGAGCAGCTGGGCTGTGCGGCTGCCTGGGGACCTCTCCTGAGGCATTGCCCTCACCCCTGGCCCACTGCAACCATGGAGCCTCCGCACTTTGGGCTGTCAGCCACAGCGTTCTTGTGAGAACTACTCTTGTCTCTGGGGCAGGGAGGCCTTTGGTGGAGCTGTTGTTCCTCTCCCTTGGTTCGCATCTTGGTGACTGGCGACATCTTGCTGAGCCCCTGCTCTGGCCGTTCTGGCTGCCTCTCTCTTCCCTGCTTCCTTGGGCTTGGTCTTCATGACTCTCTTGAGGCTGTAATTATCTCCCATGAGTAGTGCCGGAGCTATCCTGTTTTGTCTACTAGGAGGGAACTCAATTTTTCCAAGAATACTATGGCACTTTTTAAAAATAATTGTCTCCTGAGGAGGTGACAGTACCGCTCATCTCCTTTCTGCTTTTCCTCAGAGAAAGGCTCTGTTTCATCTATTAACAGGTAGGAATAGAGGGATTCTGCTTCCAGAGCAAGTGGGAGGACAAGCAGGGCAGAGCAGTGTTTGTACACATACAGAGTAAATTCTGCTTGGTGTGTGCATACACGTGCACGTGAGCGACATATATCAACAGAACAGTTTTTCTAAGGTCAGTACTTTCCTCTGCTTGGGAGAAACAAGCCTTGCCAATAACTGGATTCAATTTATAAGAAACTAGGTGGAAATAATGATGAGGAAATGAGAAAAATAAGCTTTTGATGAAATAATTAATGACTGGTTGTGACACAATCTCACAGCAGCAATCCAAGGCTCAGGGAGATCAGAGGAGCCCATCCGCTGCCAGACAATGCTTACCACGCAAAGCCAAGTAGCCTCCTGTTTGCAATTTAAAATCATAACCATATACATGGACTGCAGTTGGTGGCGGCTTGTTTGTTTTAAGTTCTCCTAACAAAGTAACAGCACTCCCGTCGTCTCATCTGTAGGAGGGGAGGACCAGTGGGTTCCAAGCAGCTTGTAGCGTGTAAGACAGGTCCATCTCCAAGCAGCTAAAGCCAGGAGATGAATGTTTCAACATGTGCGAATTATTCCATTGCCACCAAACTGAACAGAGCTCAGCTGCTCGCAGAGTTGGTCCAAAAAGCTGAAACCAGTGATTCTCAGCTCTGGATGCCTGCAGAAGGGTGGGACTTTTGACTGCAAAAGGTGCAAAGGAAAAGTGAAACTCTTTTATCAACAGGCTTGCATGTGGTTTAATGGAGTCCTCACTCCCTTAGCAATATTTTTTATGGGCCCACAAGTGGATGAAGTTGAAAAATACTTGGCCTAAAATAAATACTCTTTTCAGAAGGCCAAGAGCTGGCATTCCTTACGCCTGTCACATGGAGAGGTGGGTGAACCGGTGGCACTGGGTTGGCTTGGTTTAGGAGTCATCTTTAAAGTAAATCTCCCTGTTGTCCCTCTCCCCTGACTCTGCTGCACAATAACATGGTCTGTGCTGTGCAAACTGGGTTGCTCTGCCTGAAACCAGATGCTCCAAACAGGCTCTGACTGCCAGTGGGCGACTTCAGTGCATACAGCCAGGCTACAGCTGGTCTGACACCCCCAAATGACAACAGTGTGGACATGGGGATCCTCACACCATGCATTTCATGCCATTCTGCTCTGCATAGCGTTACCTTCCAGGGCCAGCAGATCTGTGCCACCGTCCTTTGCTCTGCTCCTGGGAGGAAGGCAGGCAGTTGGCTGGGCACGGAGCTTCCCTGCCCGGGCTGCTCCGCACTGCTCCCGTCCTGAGCAGATGAGGTGAGAGGCAGAAGGGGAGGCAGCCCACTCCTAATCACTTCCAGAGGTCCTGTTTTCAGCTTGGTCAAGGCGCTGCTGAGTCATTTTCATGCAGCGTGAGTTATGGCTGTGTTTAAAACCTCTTTATTATCCTTCAGTAATCCAGAGCTCAATCTTGCGTTCTAATGCTGCCCTTATAAAGTGCAGAGTTATATGTAAAACACTTTGCACTTCGGTTTCCTCCTAAATAATAACTAGCATTTTTTCTTCTGAAAGCTTTATAACATTAGCTAACCAGTCCTGACAACACCCTGGTTTTCCACATGCACAGCAGAAATCTTAGATGAGCTTCTTAAGGCTGGTGTTTTCAATTCTCATGATTTTATTGCGAGTCTGGGGTGGGCTTTTTCTTCAAGTCTCAGCTCCTGGAAGCACATGATCACACGACTCCCTCACTTTTTTCCTTTCAAACAATATATTTCTAATTCTTCAGTTGCAGGGAAGAGCCTGAGAATGTTATCCAAATGCACTGCGAGGCTCAGAAACCAGATGCCAAATGATGAGAAGCCAAACCGTACTGCCATGTTTAAATCTCTGAAGTTTTAAGGCAATCTAAGTCTGCTCTGGGTCTTTGCTCATGTTTTCGGAGCACGAAGGAGCTTGGCATTAAGCAAAGCTTCTCTTTACAAAGAGGTGAAGGAAAATAAAGACCTCAGGGATGCTGTGCCCATCTCCCGCATGTGCTTTCCTATTCTTGTCCTGCATCTGCTTTGCTTTCCACGTGGTGACTGGTCATGTTCCTCACAGCAGTGGAGAGAAGCACACACAGGAACGGAGCGAATTTTAAATCAAATCAAATTTTCACAGACAAATGAGATCAAGGTTTTAAACTCTTCCATCTGTGACTGTGTGCTGGTAGGGTGTGATGTGCCCTGGACCCGAGAGGGCAGTTTGTGACACTCAGTCCTTCTGTAACACAGCAACCGCTGCTGCTGCAGCTACTACCAATAAAGCAGATTTGTTAATGTTGTGATTGTGATCATCTGCTTAGAAAGGTGCATTAAAGCTCGTGGTAAGGCTCTTCTTGCGCTGTGGTCCTGCAAACCAGCTCTTTCCACATTGTAAAAGGAACTGGAAGGCAGAAAGCGATAAACCTACTGATTTTGTGTTTCTTTTACTTCCTTATTGCTTCTGCACTGACCCATTTAGCTTCTGCCATTATTTCCCGCTGATGGTGTGCTGTGTCAGAGGCTGCAGCTGGCTGCCTATGGGATGGCATTCAGGTTTCTTTCCCTGCATTCTCAGCCCCGTGTAGTCCTTGCTGCTGTAAACACGCTGCTGCTCTTTCATTTATACTTTCTGCGTGGGGGGAATCTAATGGCATTTTAATTACTCTCTGTGTGTTTATCCTTTAGCTATGAGAAAATCTCTGCTAGATTTTAAAGTCCAGAACTTCCCTGAAGGAAATATTTCCCAGCCTGCAAGATCTTAGTGATACAAGATCGTTGTGATATTAATTATAAAGCATGCTTTTCTTCATTTTCTCCTGCAGCATCTAGACAAATATTTCTGTGGCTCCCTGAACAAATCCCTCGTCCCTCCAAGCTGGAGAGCTGCCTCCCTCTCCCTTCTGCCCAGCCCAACAATATCTCCTTCTCCTTTCTAGCCTTTCAGTCACAATTGCTGCTTTTTAAACCATTCAGCCCGTTTGCTCCCATATGTTTACATTCTGAATTGAAATAAAAAACAAAAACAAAAACACAAAAGCAGTATTTGAGGTAGAAACACAAGCAGCAGTGGTTTCTGCCTTGCGGTGTGCATTAATACGTTACCGCACCTTCCCATGCCGGGCTGCCAGCAGCAGCCGCAGAGGAGCGCTTCGTGCCGGCCACATGGAGCTCTGCCATGAGCGCTGTGTTGTGAGAGCTGATGGGAGGGCCAATTGTTTGTTTCAAGTGTTGACCACAAACTCACTTAGACAGGTTTTGTCTAGGAATCTAGAGATTCCTGTATTACAGTCTTCCTGGGACCAATTCTCTGCCCACTTCCCTTAGGATAAATCTGCACGGTTGTGTTAATTTTGCAAATCTTTATTTTTGTTTCAGCTTGGCGTGTTCCAAGGCAGATGACCCTGGTTTACATTTGCTCGTGTCAAAGACACTGCATGCTACAGACAGAGCAGACCGAAACCAACAGGGTGCTTCACAAATACTGATGGAGAGTGAAAATGCAAAAGGATAACTGCAGCATCTAAAGGGAAATTGTCCAAGCACAGGAGAAGAGGCATACTGGAAAGAGAAGAGCCTTTGTGAGTAGAAATTAAAGAATGATTGTACTTTACTGAGGAAGGTGACTAAGACTTTAGGTAATGAGTTTGCTGGTGAATTACTATAAAATATGTGAGAACTGCCACAAGGTCATACTCGGCAGGGAGCTGATTCCCTGATAAACCCTTTCCTCTCCACTTCCAAGCAGTGTTTTCCCCTTCCAGAAGTGCAAGAGCTGAGCTGAGCAGTGGCAGCAGTGCAGGCACCTGGGGTGCAGTGGGGCAGTGCCACGGCAAAGCCAGGCTCTGAGCAGGAAGCACATTGCCACAGTTCTTGGACAATACCATCAAGGAGGGAATATATTTATATTGGGATCACTTAACATTGCAATTAGGTATCTAATCAGATGGGCAAGTTTTTCACACACTTTCTAGCATGGAAGGAAAGATGGGGTACTATGTCAAAAGGCTGTGGTTGCATCACAGGGGCCAGTAACGAATTTATGAACTTCTGTGCGTCATAATTAATCTATCTGCATCAGATGACTGATTGCTCATTTTGATATGTGTATGTTCAGTAAAGGATATGCAGGAGTTTGAGAGACAAACAAGTGGATGGAAATGTTATTCTCCAAATCCAAACAAGCATTCAGGCTTTCTAGAAGAAAATCTGAAGGGGAACTGTCAGCTGATGACAATTCTACTTGAATTTTGGCGGTCTGTTAGATCTTAATTGCCTATATAAAATGGGGGATAGTGGCACTTCTACATCTCATCAGGGTTTCTAAAGAGAACTGCATTAAGGGGCATGAAATGCAGGGGCAGTTCAGTAAAGGAGGTGGTTTGTATACACAGGTGAGCAGACAGCTCAATAGGGTGCAATGACAGAAAACACCTTGCTGAAGTGAGGCATGGTAAAGGGACAGCTATGGTACCAGTCCAACCAGTAGGACTTCTCTGTGTCCTTCCTTGATAGATTTACCATGCCATTCTGGTTTGTAGCAAGCCCTTCGGATGGTACATCCTATTGTGATGATTTAACACGCACCTTACAATACAGCAGCTTAGGTGGACTGAAAGATTTATGTTGCTGATTCTGCAACAAATATGTCAAGTTCCAAATGGGCTCTCAATGACTTCCTGTGTTATGCTGAGATAGTTGGTTGGAGGCATCTTGGTGAAAGACAAAGCCAGCCTACAGTCATATCTGGGCATGAGTCGGATCTGCCGCCTTTCATGCACTTTTATTTATTGCAGAGACAATGTGTTTCACTCACAGCCTTCCTCCTGTGACAACTATTCATGCAATTTAAATAAGCTGCACTCCAGTGTTTGGACATTGCCCTGCTTTCTACTTGTTTGTTTAGTGAAACTGCCACATAACTGCCCCAGCAGAGTGCGGAGTTATAAACCAGCTTTGGCTGCAGAATGTGTGTTTAGTTCAGTTTTCACCTTGACACAGAGCCTTTGCTTTCTGGAGGAGCAGAGACACTCTCCAGAACACATCAACACAGCGCTGTGCACACACCGAGAACAGCAAGCACCAACTCCCTTGCAGAAAAACATGGCTAGAGTAAGGCAGCAAACACAAACATGGCATGCAGGATTTGTTTTTAATAGAGTGCATGATTAACTTTACTGTGTTAATTCATATAAGTATTAAACTTCTTCATACTTTCATGACAGATAAAGCTGCTGTGAACAGACTGGCCTAAAATCTCATTTATGTCACTCTAAATCCAAAGTAACTCTTCTGACAATAGCATGTGGAGTAGATCTCCATCCAAGTCTCTAATCATTCATTTGTCCTAATGTGGGTTTTTGATCTTTCCATGCGCAGGTGCAAGCCTGAATGTTTGTAATGTGTGAGTTTTTATTTTATTTTGGGGCAGGAGTGTTTGCTAGGGCTATAAATATTTACATCCATTCAGATATCCTAGGACATAAAGCCTGTTCTATTGAGTATTTTAATCTGAATGCATGGCATCTACCTTGAAAATGTAATATAAAGCTGTTCAAGACAGCCTAGCAAAGGTAGGACAAAAACATAGTTATGAGGTCCGTTCTGTGATCTGTGTGACAACTGTGACTGAATGACTAACAGCACTACCAGGAAACAGCCCCCACCAATTCTGCAGAGTTAGCAGTGCCTTTCAGAAATAGGTTTTTCAGGAATGTGTGCAGGCTTCTTGTGTAGTGACTTACTTGGGGAAGTTCTCAGTGGCTCCGCCACCTCCTTGCAAAGATAGGCAGATCCTGAAAACGGTACGTTTGCAGCATCGATTTCATTCAGAGACTTTTTTTCCTAAAGGGATTCCCTGCAGGGGAGCTATTATACATGTTCTAGCCTGAAACTTGAGCTGGCCAGAGAATGGAAATTGTGTTTCACAGACAATTTTGAGATTTTGAAATTTGTTTTCATTCCAATTCAGAACAAAACCTCAAAATGTTGAAATTCTCCACAAAGGAAAATTCCACAAAAATAAATAGTTTTGGCTTATTTGGATTATTACAACTTTTAAAAATGCATATATTATGTAAAATCAAAGATCTACATGCTTTATTCCAAAAATTGTTGGCATATCTTCCTCCAAGTGCTCTGGGTAAGGGTAATGATTCCTCGAAGCGTTGTGATTCTGACAGAAATACATTTTTGAAGGAAAGATGATCCATTAATTTCCCATCTGAAGTCCATTAGCCTTCCTATTGCTGTGTTATCCAGACATCTCGCACTGCAACAGCTGTAATGCAAAAGCTCTTCAAATACTCTAGCTCCAGAACCATGATCTACAGTAGGCCGCATGTGGGCTTCTCGTTGCATGTTTGTGCTGTGGTGAGGCCCAGAAAGTCCCCACTGGTGTGAGA